>CM059189.1:82163536-82186111 GCA_030323885.1 Branchipolynoe longqiensis | reverse complement strand
GTTAGCATATAATAATAATAATAATAATAATAACATATTCTAACTCCTTAAACCGACTGCCTCCCTAAACGGACCACTTAAAGTCGGTCCCAAGGTCGGTCGATTTAGACTTAGAGAGGTTTTACCATATATAGATATAATACCTTTATATCACTATTACTTTGGCTGGAGTCTTGATGTGTGTTTGCTCCCATAGCCTCACCCCCAACCCCCAACCCCCTGCCGATGGTAGTTTTGCACTGTGTCGACTGCGCTAATTCCGAAGTTGACCTTGGCAAAGACCCTATAATACTAAGACGGCTCACTCCCTATCTCTCCCATGGTAATGTAAATTTCGCAGTGCCACCTTGTGGTGGGTTCGATCAGCCCAGCTGCTGGTTGGTGTTTCACATGTAAACACATACAATTATATTATACATGAGATACATAAGTATAAATACACATCAATATGAAAATGCTATGAACAAATACACATCATCATCAGCATCATCATCAGCATCGCCATCATCACACATCTTTCACATTCATATATACATTTATACATATAATATAGCACCTGTTTAACCAAGAGAACAGCCAGCACACCAAGTGGTGGGTTTGATCATTTTTATTACATAGTACAGGCTGAGTGAGCCGTCTTAGTATTATAGGGTCTTTGACATTGGATACTAACTCTAAGCCCTACTGACCTACTCATCCTGCCTCGTAACCTCTGGGGCCATATGCAGGACGCGGTGTTAGCGAGCCAAAATGCATTTAGTGTGGGATTTCCAGTTTAGCGGCGAAAAGTGTGTATGTGGGAGGCGGTGTTACGCTAACACCGTGCGTTTAAGGCCGCTACACTAACCCCATTTCATAGCACGTTTAAGGTTGGTGTTAGTGTTAGGTTAAGCCCAAATCTATTCAATGCTATCATATTTGACAGAATTAAATACGCAATAAGTGAAATTTCATCAAATTAACCCTAAATTCGAAGTGAAATTAATGCCTCCGCCGCATCGGCGGAGATATTAATATTGTCGAATCGACGAGTGTAAAGTAAACAAATCGCCGCCACCGCTGCGTCAACGTCGATATCCATACTGGCTGACGCCGCCACATCGGCGGCAATGTAATAGGCCCAAATCTATTCAATGCTATCATATTTAACAGAATTACATACACAATAAGTGAAATTTGATCAATTTAACCCTAAAAGCGAACCGATATTAACACCACCGCCGCATTGGCGGCGTTATTCATATTGTCGAATCGACGAATGTAAACTAAACAAATCGCCGCCGCAGTGCTGGCTGGTGCCCGGCGGCGTTAGATACCGATTAGGCAGTGCTCGCCGGGAACCGGCTGCAAGGGATTCACGTTTAGCTAACACGCACCGTTTAGGCACCTCTACATACGGCGTGACATACTTTGCGTGGGTGGTGATAGCTAAACGCATTTACCTGCTAACACCAACCGATGCTAACACCGTGTCCTGCATATAGCCCCAGGTGGGGTCTGGGTCAAGTTAGTAATGCGTACTGAGCAGTGCACAACTAGTGCTGTCTCTGTATGTGTCTCTGTATGTGTCTCTGTGTCTGTGCGTGTATGTGTGTGTATGTGTGTGTCTGTGTGTGTGTGTCTGTGTGTGTTTCTGTGTGTGTGTGTGTGTCTGTGTGTGTGTGTCTGTGTCTCTGTGTCTGTGTGTGTGTCTCTGTGTCTCTGTGTCTATGTGTGTGTATCTGTGTGTGTGTCTCTGTTTGTGTCTCTGTGTGTGTCTGTGTGTGTCTCTTTGTCTGTGTGTGTCTCTGTATGTGTGTCTGTGTCTGTGTGGGTCTCTGTATGTGTCTCTGTGTCTGTGTGTGTATGTGTGTGTATCTCTGTGTGTGTGTCTCTGTGTGTGTGTCTCTGTGTGTGTCTCTGTGTGTGTCCGTGTGTGTCTGTGTCTGTGTGTCTGTATATGTGACTGTGTGTGTGTCTCTGTGTCTATGTGTGTGTCTCTGTGTCTCTGCATGTGTCAGTGTGTGTGTCTCTGTGTCTGTATGTGTGTCTCTGTGTGTGTCTCTGTGTGTGTGTCTCTGTGTCTTTGTGTCTCTGTTGCTGTGTGTGTGTCTCTGTGTCAGAGACACACACATACAGAGACACAGAAACACACACACTGACACACAGAGACACAAACAGAGACACACACACACAGACACATGCAGAGACACACACAGACACACACAGACAGAGACACACACAGACCCACACAGACACACAGAGACACACAGAAACACAGAGACACACACAGAGACACACACAGACACACACAGACACACACAGACACACACACAGAAACACAGAGACACACACACACGGACACACACAGGCACACATAAACAAAGAGACACACACAGACACACACAGACACACACACAGACACACACAGACACACACAGACACACACAGACAAAGAGACACACACATACACACACAGACACATACACACAGACACACACATACAGACACATACACACACATACACACACACAGACATACAAGCAACCAACAACCAACCAACCAACAACCAAACAACAACCAAACAACCAACCAAGCCCTGTCCCATCACGTTAATGGGGAGGGGGTGGGGGGGGAGGAGACACAGAGACACACACACAGACACACACACAGAAACACACAGACACACACACAGACACACACAGAAACACACAGACACAGAGTGACACACACACAGACACACACAGACACACACACAGACACAGACACACACACCCAGACACACAGAGACACAGAGTCACACACACAGAGACACACACAGACATACACAGAGACACAGACACACAGTCACACACACAGACACACACAGAGACACATACACACAGACACACAGAAACACAGAGACACACACAGAGACACACACACAGACACACACAGACACACACAGACAAAGAGACACACATACACATATACACAGACACACACACATACACACATACAGACACATACACACACAGACACACACACAGACACACAACCAACAACCAACCAACAACCAACCAACCAACAACCAACCAACCAACCTACCAACCAACCAAGCTCTGTCTCGTCACGGTAATGGGGAGTGGGTGGGGGGGGGGGTGGTCCCTCCCGACTCCTACGACGCTCGCCGGGTACATTCCCAGAAGGGTTCCCCAAAATCTATAATTAACTCACAGGTTAGCTAACAAGTGCGGGCTTGGCACACATACATTTCACTTGACCCATATACCAACACCGACGATAGCTACCCCGTCGGCCGCCCTTAACACCGGCGCAGATAACCCGTTGCTCATACATTTAGCCCCTGGCAGGTGATGCATGTACACTACACTGCACACATTGCCGAGTTGAGCCTGAGGCAAGCGATGAGAAGATAGCGTTCCCGGGTACCGTGGTGGTGTTTTTTGTAGCTACTTATTATATTCGTGTTAAGTAACAATGGTTTAAAATAGGGAAGGGGGTCTGGTTAAAGGAAAAGTCTAGGTTGAGGTAAGCTACACACATTCATGCATACATGGATGTATACATACATACATACATACATACATACATACATACATACATACATACATACATACATACATACATACATACATACATACATTTTACCTCGGTATGCCGCCTCTGGCTAGCCGCAGGCTAGGGAGAAGGAAGCACATCCGGGTCCAGCAATTAGCATAAGTAACTCACAACGGGAGGACGTTTTGTGAGTTGCTCCAACAGGATTTATCTACTACTACTGCTTTTGTTCAAAAGTAAGTACCTTTTATTAGCCTACTTTGTTTATGATGCTTTATAGCATCACCGTATGAAAGTTCAGAACTTTCTCACGTCCAATTTGGACTTTGTACGTGTTTTTTTAACTTACGGATAGAACTTTGGGTGCCGCTGGCACTAACGAAACCGATACTGCAGTTCTATCGACACCTGTTTTTCAGACAGGGAGAAATGGCAACCCGAGTTGCTCATTTCCTAAGAAAAGTCTCCCGGATCCTAATAGAGGATGATGTTGGGGATGCTTCTGGGTGTTTTTTTATAAACACCCCAGACCGGTTTAAGGCGAACCTCCGAGTTTCGTAATATTTTCTCCAACTTGTTGGCGCTGTAGCCACGGGTGGGAGAAGTGTACGGAACAGAGAGAGTGGGCGATCTCACGATCGATACCCCCCGTTTGGTTGGTTTCGTTACAACACACCTACGGCAAAATTTAGCTTCACGCCTGTACTGACACGTTGGAATACACGTTCTCTGTACCTTGTTCCTCAACCCAGTTTACTGGCTTACACTTGTGTAGTTGAGATGATTCCGGTTTAGTAACGCTTTATTTCGTTACAGGAACCGATGGCCACTCGCCGGAATAAGACGCCCGCTGCAGCGGTCGGCGTCCCTCCTACGGATTACGATTCGTCACCACCGGCTACGGCTCTGCCGTCCCCACAGCCCGGGCCACATGCCTCTGATCAGGACAGTGATCAGCCCCCTCAACCTGTAGGTTGGGAGGCTAAGATGGCGGCTATGGTGGAGGAGAAAATGCGCCAATTCCAGGCTCATACCTTTGCAGACCCTTCCCAAATCCCTGATGAGGATTGGGAAGACTTCTCGGAAGACGAGGAAGACACAGTTTCGGCACCTGAGGTTCCGAAACCGAAAGCGCGCGGCAAGAAACGTCGCCCGGTTAGCAGCTCGGGAGACGAGTTCACCAAGAAGGCTAACACTAAGCGCTCCAAAAAGTCCAAGAAAAAGAAAAAGAAAAAGAAAGACTCGTCCTGGGACTCGTCAGACGACTCTTCTTCCACGGAGTCTGATTCTGATACGGAACGCGCAGGCGTTTACGCCAAAATAGGGGCTAAAGTAGGCAAGAAAATTGTCAAGAAGAAAGCTAACAAGGTGCGTACCACTACTATGATGCGCAAAACGGTGAATGGCCATTTCACCACCTTTAAGCCAGTGGAAGTCATCAACAAATTGACTGAACAGATCTCTGGAGTCAAGGGTATCCCCGCTACAGTTTCTAAGGAGATGGATGCGGGCATCCATTTGTCTGACGAGCGTCGCCGGTACGAAACTGCCCTCTGCGTTATCCATAAGGCAGTTTTGGGGGCCTTGACGTCCATTATCCCTGTCGCTAACAGAATGCAAACCGAGAACAAGTTCTCGTCTTTGGCTCGGGTTATGGACCGGGGCATTGCCCTACTCGCAGAGCGAGTAACTACATGACTCATCGCAGATTTGAAAATGTTTTCAAATCGGTCACCACCGATGCGGGCAAAGAAGTCGCACGCTCAAAGAAAGTGACAGATCATGACGGCAAAGAATACACTGTGTATTCAGGACCTACCCCTATCAAAAGCAAACCTCTGGATAAATCCAAGATGTTTGGGGGTCAGCTGGCTTACCTTTACAAGCAGGTGGAGGTAGACTACAAGAGTGCTAAGAACACCGAAGCAAAGGGCCGTAAATTCCAAAACCCAGCCGGGTTCAGACGTGCTAGGACGGATTTTCGCTTCCGCAGAGGAGGAAGGCCGTTCAGGGGCGGACCGTCCTTTCCGTTCAGCCAGCGGGGAAGAGGTCGAGGCGACAGACAAGCCTCAAACTGGAACGACAACCGCGGCTACAAGAGAGACTTCGTTCCCAAACCACAGTTCCCCAAACCAGGGAACAAGTAGAGAACGCCACACAAACTTTCCAACCTCCTGACCCTGAAATGGTCACGGAGGAAACACAAACTGAAGTAAGCTTTTCTCAAGCGGGCAATATTGTTAATTATTTACATCAATGGCAACAGTTAACCACTAACCCAGAGGTTATTAGTATTGTTAAAGGCATTCACATTCCTTTCACACAATTGCCTGTCCAGAAAAGAGCTCCTTTTCCTTATCAATTTAATTCACTAGAAAAGTTTCAGCTCGATCAACAAGTTTTACTTTTTGAAGCTAAAGGCATTGTCAACAGAGTTGAACATACTGAAGGTGAATTTATTTCAAATATCTTCTCCACTCCTAAACCAGATGGCACCATTCAAATGATTTTAGATTTAACTCAATTAAATGAAATCATTGAATACAAACATTTCAAAATGTTTTCCTTAGAAACAGCTCGTGATTTAATTACCCCAGATTGTTGGCTAGCGAGTGTGGATTTGAGAGATGCGTACTATACGGTTCCTATTCACCACATAGATCGCAAGTTTTTAAGGTTTCTCTGGAATGGCCAGCTTTTTTAATTTACCTGCCTACCAAATGGTTTGGCCTGTGCACCACGCCTTTTTACTAAGCTGTTGAAACCAATTTTTTCACACATGGCAAAACTGGGTCATTGTATGTTTCCATACATTGATGATTCTTTCATTATGGGCCAATCTTTCACACAATGTGATCTCGCCGTTCAAGATTTGTGTAAAAATTTTTGCAAATTTAGGTTTCTTCATACATGACAAGAAATCCGTCTTTTCTCCTACAAAGGAGCTTAAGTGTCTAGGTTTCATTTTAAACACCACGGCTATGACCGTTTCGCTTACACGCCAAAAGAAAGATAAGCTTTACCACACAGCGATTCAGCTGTTAGACATTTCTAGGCCACAAATTAGACAGGTCGCAGTCCTTATCGGTATCATGGTTTCATATAGCCCGGCTATTCTATACGGAGCGGCACACATTAAATCACTTGAAATTGATAAGAATCTAGCTCTGGCCCGAGCAAAGGGAAACTTTGAAAAGACCATGTTTATTTCTGAAAACGGCCTTGCCAACATTTATTGGTGGCTAAAGCACTTTGATCAATCTCCCAACCCCATTAGAATGGGGGAGCCCGATACTACTGTTACCACGGACGCTTCTCTCCAAGGGTGGGGGGCACATCGAAATGATGTAGCAACGGGCGGCAGATGGCTAGAATCGGAACTACCCGATCATATTAACGTTTTAGAATTAAGGGCCATTTATTTAGGTTTAACCAGCCTTGTTAAAGTCCCCAAAAATAATGTATGTATCCTCACGGATAACACCACAGCAATGGCTTATGTCAGGAATATGGGAGGTACAAAATCAATCAAGTGTAATGAAATGGCACTACTCATTTGGAACTGGGCTCAAACCTTTGACGTTTGGTTAACTGTGACACACATTCCAGGCACGAAGAATTGTCTTGCTGACAGAATGAGTCGCCAGTTCCATGATCACTTAGAGTGGTCACTAAATCCATCCATATTCAAACACATCTGTCACACTTGGGGCTCGCCTCATATCGATTTATTTGCTTCGCGTAATAACTTTAAACTCGAGAAATATGTTTCGTGGCACCCCGAACCAAATGCTTGGCACATCGATGCCTTCTCACTAAAGTGGCAACATCATTTCTTTTACATTTTTCCCCCCTTTACTATCATTAGCAAAGTCGCCAGAAAGATACAAATGGAGGGAACACACGCCATCCTCATCGTCCCCGAATGGCACACTCAACCGTGGCTACCGAGATTACTAGCCACAGCCAAAAGCAGCCTACGCTTCCCAAGATTCCGAGGAAACCTGAAGCATCAGGGACCAATAGAACGCCACGGAAACGTGTCGACAACTCCGTTGGTGGCATTCCTTTTCTAAATAAGTACTTGGAACAATTCGGTTTGGACAAAATTACACAACAGCGTTTGGTTGATGATGCGTGGAGGAAAGGAACGGTTAAAATGTATACTACCTATTTAAAGAAATGGGGTATTTATTGCTTGCTTAAGAAGGTGAAGCCAATGAATCCCACAGTATCCCAGGTAGGACGCTTTCTACGTTTCTTAGAGGACGAAGGTCTAGGATATGGCGCGATCAATGCTGCCAGATGTGCTCTGTCAATAATCCTACCTCGGGTTAATGGACAAACAATGGGTAAACACCATGTTATTTGTTGGATCGTACGATCAATTTATCAGAGGAATCCACCTAAACCCAAATATAATAGGTTTTGGGATGTTTCTTTTGTGTTCAACCTCTTCAAGAAATGGCCAGAAAATAAATTTCTGGACGTTAAGCTATTAGGTTTCAAAGTAGCAGTGTTGCTTCTCCTCGTCACAGGACACAGGGGCCAAACTATAGTCGCCCTGTCACTCAATGGTCTGGAAATTGATAACAAGGAAGAAACATTTGATTTAACGACTTTATTAAAATCAAATCGTTTAGGTGACCCCCTTTCCACAATCGGTGTCACGAGTTTCACACAGGATCGTAAATTATGTGTAGTCTCCGCGATACGGAATTATATATCCAAGACAAGGTTAATAAGAAACTCAAGACAGCTTTTGGTGAGCTTTATTAAGCCACACAAGGCCATTTCCAGGGATACCCTCGCCAGATGGACCATGAATGTGTTAAAACTATCTGGAGTCAATACAGACAGATATTCATCGCACTCTACACGGGGTGCAATGGTTTCCAAGGCAAGATTACTAGGCATCTCCGTTAAACGGATCCTAGCTCACGCCGGATGGAAGACCGATAGATCGTTTGCTAGACATTATCACAAGCGACTAGAGAAGCCTCAGCCGATAGCACAGAGGCTACTCGCCAACTAAAAAGAAAGAGGTAAGAAAAACCAAAACTTTTTTCTCTTTATTGGTCATACAAATCGTTTTTCCATTTACATAAATAAGACTTGATCACAACATAATAATAACAAACAGGAATATCAGGATAAAAATGCGATTACGTAAAGGTCTCCCTAGCCTACGGCTAGCCAGAGGCGGCATACCGAGGTAAAATAGATTAGTTAGACGAATCTTACCTGGGTATAGATGATGGATAACTATTGTTTTACCGAGGTAGGAGCCTCGGTTAGACGTGGGCGAGGGCCCACCCACCATGCCCTGCCACGTCTATTCAATCACTCATACTAGGATTGGGTCAGATGACCCTAGGTTTGTTTTTTAGAATCATTTTTATCCTGAATTAGTAGGTAAAGATTGCTGGACCCGGATGTGCTTCCTTCTCCCTCGCCCACGTCTAACCGAGGCTCCTACCTCGGTAAAACAATAGTTATCCATCATCTATACCCAGGTAAGATTCGTCTAACACACACACACACATACATACATACATACATACATACATACATACATACATACATACATACATACATACATACATACATACATACATACTGTTGTTGTTTTATGTCCTAGCAACATCTAAGTTCATATCAGGATGGGTACCGAATTGTGACAGTGCACATTCATGGCAACATTATAGTGCTGCCCCACTGGGAGACCAGGCCACTGGTGCTATACCTCGATATCTGACATAGTCACATTGTCCTGATACTGTGTTAACCAGTCCTTGTCATCCTATTAATATAATGCCGAGTGCCAGGCCAGGTAGCGACCAGTGTCCATTTTTTGTCATTGGTTTACATATATTACATACATACATGCATACATACATGCATACATAATACATACATATATATATACATACATAATACATACATGCATACATATATACATACACATACATACATACATATAATATGATATAGATAGACATGTATACATGCATGCGTGCATGCATACATACACACACTCACAAACGCACAATCACACACTCACACCCACAACACACTCTCACTCACTCACTTAGCATACGTGATGTCTGAATGAGTTGGGCGTCTGTCTCCTGTTTTGGTAGATTGTGGGATTTGAACCTTGGTTGAGTCAAACCAATGACTTAAAAATTGATACTTGTCGCTTCCTAGCCTGGCATTTGGCATTAATAGGATAGTGCAAAGACTGGTTAGCTCAGTGTTAGGATAATGTGACTGAGTGCGAAAATGAGTCATGGTGCCGGTGTCGTGGTATAAAACCCCGGCCCGATCGCAGCCCCTGCCGTGAAGACAGTTGACTAAGCATTTATTTTTGTAAAATAAATTTAAAAGCTTTCATTGGATCGATTAAAAATATCTTAATGCGCGATTGAAGAGGAAGATCTGAAGTATTTAATGTAACCTAAGAGCAATTTATGCTGAAAGTATTAAAAACAGAGATAATAGTGAAAGTTGGGATATTCTGAGTGTCAGTGCAATCTTCATACAGAAAAAGTGAAATATCTCTAAAGCTACACCACTTAGAAACAAGCTGCTTGGTACACATATAGAAAACATATTCGACGGATAGATTATATTAAATTTATACGGTTAGGGTTGTGCATTTCTATTAATCTTTAATAGACACTGGCAGTGTGTATTCGTTCTGCAGCCGAGCTGCGCCTGTTTACAAACTCCGCGCATGCGCAGAAGCCATGGCAGGGGCTGCGATCGGGCCGGGGTTTTATACCACGACACCGGCGGCCTGATTTCCGAGGGGGACACCACTGTAAAGTTGCCATGAGTGCGCACTGTCATAAGTCGGTACCCGTCCTGATATGACCATAGATCAGGGATGAAAAATCTTCGCGATTTCGCGGATTTCCGGGATTTTTCAATCCCGCAGCACCATCAGCGTATACTACTAATAAATGCTCCAAACGCCTGAGCACTATCAGCGTATACTACTAATACATGCTTCAAATGGTGCAGCACTATCAGAGTATACCAATATGTATGAAACCCGACTTCCAGAAATTTTCCGCGATCCCCTGACAATGCTATAGGGAGAATATCCGCATTTCCGCTCCTCCCCAGGGAGATCACTTTCATCCCTGATATGTTCTCAGGATGTAAAACTCCAGCAACCAACCAACGCTCGCCTGATCCGGTAGTGGGGTCTGGTTTGTACCGCAGCTATTTATAAATTGGGTTGACCTACTTCTCGTTCGTTGGCCCCATGGTCTACTGACCTATGTACATTGGCAAACAACGCTAACCAAACAGATCTGGTTCCGTAGTGTAGTGGTCATCACGTTCGCCTAACACGCGAAAGGTCCTGGGTTCGAAACCCGGCGGAACCTCTCTTTTTTTTGTATTCGCAATTCTTCCTTCTGTTTGTAATGATGTCAGATCATGCAGATGTAGCTTGATCAACTGGATTTTGGTGTTTTTTAATGGAGGTAAACTTTAAACTTTAAACCAAGAACTAGTGACCACTAATGCAACAAAGTGAAGGTAGTCAGAGAAATTAAAGTTGCATAGTCCGATGGTTTTGAATTTCTGTATTTTTTCTGGGATAAATATATTAGATCGATTACTAGTATCTACTTTACATTAGTTCAAAGTTACTTTTATTTTAAATGGTAAACCTTTGAGATATTTTGAGTGCAAACATGGAAAATTAGTTTTGGCATGCTTGCCAAAACTCTGACACCATACACTTCTGAGGTAACAGGTTCTGTTAAATTGACTCAGTATTGCCTTCCACACAACAATAAATGCTTAATAAGTGCATCAGTATCTAAGTTAGATATGTAAAATCAAATCTAGGTAAGTGGTTTGGTTTTGAAAATTTGATATTTCATCAGACTATGCAGCTTTAACCAATTGTAGAACTAACAAGCGTACAGAGGGTGGAGAGATGTGGGAGAAGCCAAAATACAGAAAGAATGCATGCAGAGATAGCCAAACAACTAAAAGTACGAAACAACAAAACGAGACTAGAATCGCCTCCCCTTGTTTTGCACAATAATATCTATCAAAGAAAACAAGTCATTACACATAACCGTCAATCAATCAATAGTTCCATCCTCTAGTCAAGGGTTGGATGCAATGGTTCTTCACTTGTCCCGATGTTGTGCTGTTCTGATAGACTGTGAATAATTCAAGCCTGTCCACTGTGAAATATTTGTAAACCATATGTTCTGTCTTCCCTCCCTCTCTGCCATTCACCTTCCATTCCAACAATGTACGGTATATTGAATCTGACGAATATCCAAAATAAATCATTACTTTGTCTGTATAGTGGCAAACAAGCTTTTCTTATTTTAAATTTTTCTAAGAATTCTTTGTTGGTGATCTTCTTTGTCCATGATATTTTCATCATCCTTCGATAAGTCCACATCTCAAATGCTGCTAAACGTTTGTACATTTTCTTAGAGATTGTCCATGTCTCTGCCCCATACATTAGAGTAGACCACCGTTATGGATAGCATAAATACACTTTCATACAAATAATAAATCCCCTATCATTTGGAATCCCAAGTGCAGTCTATTCTAATAGTAACACACGTATAATTGCAAAATAGGAGCTTCCATCGATCTCATTCCCCCCTCCAAATTCTGCTCTCTTTCCCCCCGTGTAGGAACATCTGCAGTAATTGTAAGTGTCCACGTGAGGACCACGATGTTTACCACGAGGACTTCGTCGATGTCCGGGAGCGGTTGGGGTGGGACCCCCCGGCCGACCCTGCCCTACATGCGGGCAAGGACTGGACCCTCCGGCACGGGTACACGTGGGTCCCATCGGGGCTCTCTGAGGACAAGGTGAGATAAGTGTGGTAATCTCACTCACAAATCCGACAGAGGGCGTTGTAACACAATTCAGGTCATATATATATTTTTTAATTAAAAAAAAAATTAAACAACAAAAAATCATAATTAATTTTTTTTTAGTTAAAAAAAAGAAAGAAAATGTGATAGGCCTAATTATTTTATTCATCAAAACATTTCATTTATCAGTGCCAAAGGACTGGTCTTCCAGATTTGAGTATTTACAGCTATTTACGTACCGTATATCCTCCTGTAAAATTCGATCTGGGTTTAGGTATACTCCTAATTTAGCTAACTAACTGGTTTGAAGGTGCCACTAAAAAAATGTATATAACTGTGAACTTTTCGACACATAATTGATTGTATGCTTTTGCATTCTGTAAAAGCGATGGTTAATTAAAAAATAAACAATTCTCGCCGTGAATATGGCCTATGCATAGTACATGAACATAGTAATGAGATGAAAGTACAGTAAAACCTCTCTAACCGACCACCTCTACAGATCGACCACTCCCCTATATCGATCGCTTTATTTGGGTCCCAACAATACCATTGTAACCATATTCTAACTCCCCAAACCGACCACCTCCCTAAATGGACCACTTGAAGTCGGTCCCAAGGTCGGTCGATTTAGACAGGTTTTACTGTACAGTAAAACCTCTCTAACCGACCACCTCCACTGATCGACCACTCCCCTATGTCGATCGCTTTATTTGGATCCCAAACAATCGCCCATACAATGCCATTGTAATGAAATGAAAAACTCCCTAAGCCGACCACCTCCCTAAATGGACCATTCAAAGTCGGTCACCTGGTCGGTCGATTTAGAGAGGTTTTACTGTAATTAGCATGTGTGTGTGTTCTGTTTCTATTATAATAAATACTTTATTCTGAGCTAAATATGCGTCTAATCATTTATGTTGTATTATTTTTTTCAAGATTGAAGAGTACATGGAACAGTTAGATAACAATAAAATCCCTCGAATGCGAAGTCCGGGCGAAAAATACAGAGAGTTACAGTTAATACTACAGGTAAGTCATTTAAAGCTGTGTACTCTAATGAAATATCAAATTTTCAAAACCAAACCAATTATCTAGATTTGATTTTACATATGTAACTTAGATACTGATACACTTATTAAGCATTTGTTTCTGTGTAAAAGACAATACTGAGTCAATAGACAACATGGCCATTCCAGCGGCGCGGTGCATTGTGGGATGCATGGAAGAAAAACAAACCCAGCGAGAAGCACATGGCACATGCTAATACACTGGGTGCAGCTATGAAATGTGCTAGTTTCAGCTCATCTTAGCTCTTAATTCGCATCACTCAGACAAGGAGACAACAAACAATTTCAACAATAACGTATTTATTCATAAGAATAGTATATATATGATAATAAGCAACTATCACAATATTTATCATAACCTCGGATGAGGTCGGCATGAGGCAGTGGGTGCGACTGGCGCGAGTATAACGAGGAAGGCTGGCTTCCGAGCAACATAGCAGTTTGATGATAAGGTCGTCATGGTAACAGGAAATGTCTATAAGCAGATAACATGAGAATTAGTAATTTGATTAACATAACAGGAAAAGAAAAGAAACATCTGCACTTAACCCCTTGAGAAAAAGGGTTGGGTGGGTGGGAGAGCGCGAGGTGGGCAGGGCCAGTGCCGGTGTCAGAGTTTCATTTCCCACCAGTTGAAATTCCCAAATATCGCTTCTGCGCATGCGTCAGAATCCAACAGCGTCGTCTGCGCATGCGTCAAAAATGAACCAGTTTCAAATCCCAACCCACTAACTAAAAAATATCTATAATAAATTAAGATATTAATCTTTGATCCAGCATTGCATTTACATCAATATAATCAGCACATCTTATGCCATGTGCATTTAGATTTAGAAAGATCTAGGCACTCAGACTAGTGTTAGACTCAAAGTTTGAACCATAGCCAGAGTACTCAATGCATTGTCAATGGCAGTGAGCAATCTCCATACAGAAAAAGTAAAATATTGATAAAACCACACCACCTAGGCACAAACTGCTTGGAACACATATAGAAAACATGTTTAACAAAAAGATTATATTAGATTTATAAGGTTAGGGTTTTGGATTTCTATTAATTTTGAATAAAACCGACATTTTTCAATGCGCGTATAGGCAAAGTCAATAGCCGTACGCCTTTGCTTTGCTCCCACGGCCGTTTTCAGCGCATGCGCAGTCGGAACCGTGATGTAGTCTCAAAGAATGTTTACAGTGGTGTTAGTGACAGGTTAGTGTCAGGATGGAGCCCAAATCTATTCAATGCTATCATATTTAACAGAATTACATACTCAATAAGTGAAATTTGATAAAAATTAACCCTAAATTCGAACCAATATAAATGCTACCTCCGCATTGGCGGCCTTATTCATATAGCGACATTTGGGAACTTCAACTGGTGGGAAATGAAACTCTGACACTCTGCAGTTTGCATTCGTCACTCGAATCCACGCATGCGCAGAAGCGACATTTGGGAATTTCAACTGGTGGGAAATGAAACTCTGACACCGGGTGAGAAGTGAGGAGCAGGGAGGGTGGGGTCACGTGCTGCGCGAGAAACACCTTGCCTCGTTCGCGAATTAAACATGTTGCCTCCACAACATACCTATTTGAAACAGAATACCAACTAAAAAAATATATATAATAAATTAAGATCCAGCATTGCATTTACATCAATATAATCAGCACATTTTATACCATCTGCATTTAGATTGAGAAAAATCTGGGCAGTCAGACTAGTGTTAGAGCCATAGCCAGAGTCAGTTTTACTCATTTTATTCATGTTTTTATTTATATCCTATGGTTAATAACATGTGTTGAGCTAGGACATGGGTAGGGTTAATCAGACATTGGTTATATATTTCTTTGAAACAAGCTTTTGTTGACACATTTGACATTTTAATATTTAGAACAAGAATTACAGAAAACTTATGTCTAATCAACAATGGTGATGTAAACATCAGCCTGTAAAGTGACTGAAATTGTATGTTTCTTAGCTCAAAATGCTTAATTATGGAGAGTTGTGTCTTAAACACATTCATTATATTATTATATTGCATCCGTCCATCCATGTTTGTGCCAAATTGTTATGTATTTTGATTAATTTTGAATAAATTTGAAGTTTTACCCTATGCGTATCGGCAAACTCAATGGCCCTACGCCTTTTCTTTGCTGCCAATGCCGTTTTCAGCGCATGCGCAGTCGGAACAATGATCTCGTCTATTTAACAGAACCTGTTACTGCAGAAGTCTATGGTGTCAGAGTTTTGGCAAGCTTGCCAAAACTAATTTTCCATGTTTGCACTCAAAAGTTTACCATTTAAAATAAAAGTAACTTTGAACTAATGTAAAGTAGATACTAGTGATCAATCTAATAATAATATATTTATCTCAGAAAAAATACAGAAATTCAAAACCATCAGACTATGCAACCTTAATCTCAGTAAGGAAAACATCAATTTCCTTTTCCTGGTCAACATTTTTGTTGTCGTGTTCATAATTTTAATCTTATCTGTAGTGTAGTTGAATATAAACCCATCAGACGCGATTTAGCTAAGTGTTGATAAATTAATGCCACTCATCTACGTATAACCTGATCCATATTATAATTGTAAAGCATTATGTTGCATACGTAGCAGCAGTCTGGGTGAGTGGGAATGAAATGTAACCATATTTCACCTTTTTTCATAATCAGGTTATATATCATATTATAGCTTTATTACACAGTATCTTAGAGGCTCCTGCTAGTAAGAGCACTCTGAAGTCTACATTATTATTATTATTGTTATTGTTATCTTACGACCAGACGGGATGGGATGGCCGAATGAGTTGAGCGTCCGTCTCTCGTTTTGGTAGATCATTGGATTCGAACCCACGAGTTCAAACCCTGGTCAAGTCAAACCGATGACTTAAACATTTATTCTTGTCGCTTCCTAGCCAGGTGCTCAGCATTATTAGGATAGGGGAAGGACTGGTTGGCTCAGTGTCAGGATAATGTGACTGAGTGGGATATCAGGTCATAGTGCTGGTGGCCTGGTCTCCCAGTAAGGCAGCACTATAAAGTCACCATGAGTGCACACTGTCACAAGTCGGTACCCGGCCAGATATGACATTAGATGTTGCCAGGACGTAAAACCTCAACAACCAAACCGACTGACCAAAATATTATTATCGTGGGTGGAGTAATTTTTAAAAAGGCAGAAGCCGAAGGCTGAGGCCCATTTTCAATCATTCCAGTCACCCCAACGACAATTGTATATGCCTACAACATGTAGGTAAATTAATCTTATTTGATTTTGTGTGTGCGTGTATTCAATTATTATGTTATTCCTAATGCACCTACAGTAAAACCTCTCTAACCGACCACATCCACAGATCGACCACTCCCCTATATGGATCACTTTATTTGGGTCCCAAACGATCGCCCATCCAATACCATTGTAACGATATACTAACTCCCTAAGCTGACCACCTCCCTAAATAGACCATTTAAAGTGTGTCCCATGGTCGGTAGATTTAGAGAGGTTTTACTGTATCTTCCATTGACTTCTTACAGTACTAGTGCCATTCGATCAAGTGGAACCCGTCTATCAATAAAAAAGAAACACGTGGGCATAAATAACTGTTAATAATAAATAAACCTTTTTTTTCCAGCTACCTAAGCAAGACTTATCCGAGGACTTTTGTAAACACTTAAAAACGGCTGGACAACACAAAGCGTACAATGACTTTCGGCACCAACGGGACAATGAGGCAATGGACATCGGCACAATTAGCGATTGTCTCAAGGAGGACATGGTAAGTATTACCCAATGAGGCGATGGACATCGGCACAATTAGCGATTGTCTCAAGGAGGACATGGTAAGTATTACCCAATGAGGCCATGGACATTGCCACAATTAGCGATTGTCTCAAGGAGGGCATGGTAAGTATTACCCAATGAGGTGATGGATTTTGACACAATTAGCACTTGTCTCAAGGAGGACATGGTAAGTGTTACCCAATGAGGTGATGGACTTTGACACAATTAGCGATTGTCTCAATGAGGATATGGTAAGTATTACCCAATGAAGCGATGGACTTCAGCACAATTAGCGATTGTCTTACAAAGGATATGGTAATCAATGCCACAAGAAGTATGTGTTATTTGTGAACTTTCCTACTTAATGAAAATACTCTTCTAGCAAACTCACGAAAATATAATTCTATACTTTACCAAGTTATTTTTCAAATAAAAGTAACCAAGATAGTTTCCATAATAGACAATCAATGTAGTCTTAAAATGCATATACATTATTTATTATATTCTGAGGATTTGTTTGTTTGGCTTTTACGTCTCAGCACCAGCTAATGTCATACCAGAACTAGAAATCTGATGGAATTATTAGGATCAGTCGAATATTCTAGAAATACTCGCACGTGTATATATATATTTTATGTATTGCTGTAGACTGTTTAAATGACGAGTGGTTATATATAAAAATAAATAAATAAAGACATTTCTTGGTTATCTATTTCACCTGGAGATATTAAATTAGGTCATGAATTTGGTCAGTAACACCGTTTGTCGCCTTCGAAACGCCCCTACATTGATATTATTTTCATCTATAAGAATAATCATTTTTACAGCAAGTTCATAATTACGTAATTTAACAAAAATTAAAAAGAAATTGGTGTGCAAATTACAATTTGTTGATAAATGGAAGATCAGCGATTACTCATGATACTCAAATTAGTTTTTATCAAACGCTGATCTAATCAAGCATGTGATTTCTCCGGAATTCCGTTTTTTTCTGGCCGCCGAAACCGGAATTCCGTTTTCTTTTTAAATTCCGTTTTTTTTTGTTCTGGCCGCTGAAACACCTCTGAAATGCACTATTTGCATCCCTCTCGCGACTCAGTGGGATGCTGTGTGTCCCCACGATAACCTACAAACAATTTCAGGGTTTTTTCCCTGCACCCAATCACATGCCTGTCTAATCAACATTAATTCCTCTATGATAAAGTCCTGATGGTTAACGCTTTCCTTTCCTTTCGTGTCTAGACTCGGTGGCCGAATGAGTAAGAAGAGCACTTGTCACTACCTAGTCGCTACCTAGCGTGGCACTCGGTATTACTAGGATAGGGCAAGGACTGGTTAGTTCAATATCAGGAGAATGTGAAATTGGGTCAGGCTGTTCGCAGCCTGGTCTCCCAGTAGGGCAGCGATTACTATAAAGTCACCATGAGTGTGCACTGTCACAAATTGGTATCCATCCTAATATCACCTTAGATGTTGCCAGGTCATACAACCCCAACAAACAACAACAACCTTTCTTTTCGCCAACTCCCCCCAGATGTGCGCGTTGTGTGAGGGTGAAATTGAAGCCGGTGACATGGCAGTACTGGCACCGAAGGTTGGACAGGATGTCTGCTGGCACCCGGCGTGCTTCTCGTGTCACGTGTGTGAAGAGCTGCTGGTGGACCTTGCGTACTGCACCAAGGACAGGCTTATCTTCTGCGAACGACACTATGCTGAGCAGCAGCGACCGCGCTGCACAGCCTGCGACGAGGTAGGGCCACCACTGCTTGTTTCTATGGTGCGCTGTGCGAGCAATTCACTGACTGCGGACTATGGCATTCATTATAGAGTACTTCATTTCAATGTCTTTTTTGGGGGAAATAGATAATGCATTCACATTGAAGTAGGTTATCCATGGGTGATATCTCTCTTTCTTCTTTTTTTTTTGTTTAGTGAAAATTCTTTTTAGGCGGGATGACCGAATGAGTTGCCCGCCTCCCGTTTTGGTAGGTTGTGGGATTCGAACCTTCAACTTGAAACCCTGACTGAGTCAAATCAATGACTTGAAAATTGAAACTTGTCGCAACGTAGCCTGTCATTTGGCATCACTAGAAGCATTTGAATGAAGAAGACCAATTGTCCACGATTGAAATTTCCCCTACTTAATCAACTAATGAACCAAAATATTTATAAAAATTAATTAAAGAATTAAACAAATTAAAACCTGATAGGCTCCTCCTGATTACCGTAGCCTAAGATCTGGGATGTTCCCAGAATACAGCAGGTTTATCAGTGAATTGCTCCTATCCCCGCATATTGTATGTGTTAGCAATTACCTGGAGAAAGATCCAAAACTACAACTGATGTCCAGGAAATGAGGTAGGCGGCAGAAAGAAGGTAAGTCACGTGCAGATGCAACTCATCAGGAAATTTCACCTCTCTTGTATGTCTGGAAATATGGGCTTGAAACAGGTACATATTTCTGAGTAAAATATGTCACGTTCGCCATCTTGTCTTGTGTTTATGTACCTTTTAGCTGTTTTGGTTTGTTTGCTGTTCTTTGTTGTAAGCCTGTTAACGGTTAACTTGACAAATTAGTTAGGTCATGATTTTCTTAGTTAGGCAATATGGTTTAATTATTTTTATTTCAAAGTATTATATCCATTTTTTTAAACCCCTGTAAACATGAAACTATAAGCATATAGAATATTCCTGCAGTGATTATACAATGGTTATACGTACAATATATCACTATTCATGATAGATTGTATTAATAATGTAGTTCCTGATTTAGCTATGGACATCATGACATTAAGCAAATCAAACTGTTGATTAGGAGTCTGTACGCGCAGACATGACAAACGTAGGACTAGTACTATAATTCTTTGGTTCATTGGACAATGATCTGAATATGACATTGTACACCACACATACCACCGGAAGCCGTGGCCGAATCTGTAGAGCGCAGGCTTCCCATTCGGAAGATCAGGAGTTCGATTCCTGATCGAGTCAAACCAATGACTTACAACATTTATACTTGTCGCTTCTTAGCCTTAATTATTAATGAAACTTTTCTTTTTCTATGGGAATTTGTTTCCCTTGACCACAGATATATGATTGTGAGCTTTCTAATTTAATTAGTGTCTATTGGCACATAATTGATTGTCTGCTTTTACATGTAAAAGCGATGGTTTGAACAAAAAACAAACATTTATCGCCGTGAATATGGCCTATGCTGCCGACACGGCGTAAAGCAACCACCAATCAATCAATCATCAATCTTAGCCTGGTGCTCAGCATTATTAGAACCGAGCAAGGACTGGTTAGCTCAGTTTCAGAATAATGTCACTGAGTGGGATATCACTGAGCCGGATATCAGGGCATAGTACCAGCAGCCTGTTCTCCCAGTGGAGCAGCACTATAAATTCGCCATGAGTGCACACTGTCAAAAGGCGGTACCCACCCTGATATGACCCAAATGGCAACTTGAGTGGGATGAAAACATTAATAAACTTAAAGAAATTGAACCATCTGTAGGAAAACCACTACAGACTCATGCGGGAGGTCGGCGGGACCAAGTGGTCCTTAGCCGCTGCCATATTGGCCACTCGTGGCTTACACATGCTTTTCTGCTCAAGGGGGAACCTCCCCCTGAATGTATTGGGTGTTAGTCCCCGCTGACACTCAAACACATTTGACTAAGTTGCGTTGATTTTTTGGCCCTGCACCAACATGTCTACACTGCAGACAGTATGCATGACCTTTTTACTAAGGTAAAACAGGAAAACATTTTAGCCTTTTTGAGGGCAACTGGACTGTACCACCTCATATAGTTTACTAAATAGATTCTATCAATTATTAATAAAACTTTTCTTTTTCTATGGGAATTTGTTTCCCTTGACCACAAATATATGATTGTGAGCTTTCTAATTTAATGAGTGTCTATTGGCACATAATTGATTGTCTGCTTTTACATGTAAAAGCGATGGTTTGAACAAAAAACAAACATTTCTCGCCGTGAATATGGCCTATGCTGCCAACACGGCGTAAAGCAACCACCAATCAATCAAAACCCTAGATGTTGCCAGAATGTAAAACTCCAACAACCAACCAACCACACGTACCTTTTTAAAAGATTCAGATTCATACACTATAACTAGTATAAGTATAAGTATAACTGACATGTAAGTAAGGATGTGCAGTATATGTCCACAGTTGGGTTTAGGTAATTTTAGGTATTGTATGGGAGCGTATTTAGTCAACGATTAAAGAGGGTCCCTAAATATCTGGCACGTGGTTTACAAATCCCCGCCGTTAGCTAAGAAACTACAGTAAAACCTCTCTAACTGACCACCTGCACAGATCGATCACTCCCCTATATCGATCGTTTTATTTGGGTCCCAAACGATCGCCCATACAATACCATTGTAACGATAAAAAAAAACTCCCTAAGCCAACCACCTCCCTTAAAGTGACCATTTAAAGTCGGTCCCATGGTCGGTCGATTTAGAGAGGTTTTACTGTACACTTGTTCCCAGGCTGCTTTGCAATGTTTAATCCAATAATATCGCAGATTTATCAGCGTAGATGGATCGTTCTTTAATGGCCATGTCCCTGTCCAGTTCTACAGACTTCAAGTCAAATATTCTCAAGTCAGATGCAGAGCTGCCAAGCGTTACGATTTCTGCGGAATCATTACGATTTTCTGCCTTTCATTACGCCATTACGGCCACACTCTGAAACATTTACGGAAAACCTGTCTTTTTCTACACTTGTATACATGTATGTACATGTGTATATATACATATATATGTATGTATAATATATTTATATGTGTGTAATATATATATTACACACACATATATATAATACATATATATATATATATATATACACATGTACATACATGTATACAAGTATAATATATATATTACACACACACAATATATATATATAATATATATAACATATATATATGTATATATACACATGTACATACATGTATACAAGTATAATATATATATATTACACACATATATATATATTATACATATATATATATATGTATATATACACATGTACATACATGTATACAAGTGTGGAAAAAGATGGGTTTTTCGTAATGTTTCATATATATATATATATATATATATCTGTGTGTGTGTATAATATATACACATATATATGAAAGTGCTCACATGCTTATTTACATGTCATTGAGGGTGTTTAAAAAAAAAAAAAAAAATCAGAAATTGACTAGAGCAGGCCTCAAACCCACACTTCTGCCATTCAGGAGCTAGGGTCCTAACCATTGGGCTCTCTAGGCCACGAAGTCCTATA
>CM059189.1:80796912-80961664 GCA_030323885.1 Branchipolynoe longqiensis | reverse complement strand
CCGCTTTGCCCATAACTGCTCAAAGTGTGGGGCGAAATCGCATAAGCGGTTTAAGTGTAAAGACTGACTTGTCACTATTAAGAGCAGCTGCGCACACACGGGTAGGAGAACGACAGCATCGGACGCACCGAGGGCAATAGGAATCGACACCTCGGAGGGGCAGCACATGCCAAGGGAAGGCCCGGTAAGAAGAGTCAACACTGACGGGAGTACGACTACGACCGCATCGGGGACGACGAGTAACCACATTGCAGACGGATATGTGGGTCTGGAGGACACTAAGGAGAAGTTCAGCGTGGAAACTGGGGGGGGAAACAACCTTAATCCCAGGGCTGCAACGGTGTCATGTAGGAGTTGGAGGCTGCCGGAGGGCGCCGACATGGACAAAAGAATAGAGGTGAGATACGGTAGCAATGAGTGCATCGAAGTGAAAATCAGGGAGGTAATCGGATCCGAACCAGTTGGATTCTCAGTGTGGGACGCATGTACAAACGGAACTTGTGACTGTGTGCATCAACTGGCTGGAGTGAGGGCCCAACTGAAGCCATGCCGCGTCTTTGTTGAAGCTTTCATGAGAGACAGTTTAGACTGTGACTATGTTTACATACTCTGGGGAGTCGTGTTCGGCTTCCATGTGATAAACAGTGACTGTGCGTTGACATATGAGGCTTCTGTACCTAGGCGCGTTCCTGCTTGGGACTCAGTGATTTTATGTAAAAAGTTTAGGGAAGAACTTGACAGTGGGGTTATCTCCAGGACTGACATTAACCCGATCTGCACTCACCGAGTATTTGTGGTGCCTAAGGACGATGGCGGGGGTCGTACTGTGGTAGATTGTAGCTGACCTCATGGCGAATCTGTTAATAATTGTACTAGTAACGTTGCAAAACACTTTTCATATAAAGGGGTCGATGATGTCACTGAGGTGATGGAGCAGGGTGACTATCTATGTACGGTCGATATTAAAGACGCATACCGGGCGGTTTCAATTCACTCGGATGACAGGCCTCGGCAGGGCCTCTTGGGTAGAGTGGACATAGACGGGGACTATGAGCACTTTATCGATAATCGGCTCTGCATGGGCCTCTCGTCCAGCCCGTACATCTTTTCCCGGATATCGGAATTTGTTCTAAGATGCGCTTCGAGGGAGGGGGTCCCCCGCATGGTAAATTACTTGGACGATTTCTGTGTGGTAGTTTCAGATCAGCAAGGAGCAGCAAGAGATCAACGAGTATTGATAGGTATTCTACGCAGATTAGGCTTTTATATCAGTTTTAGGAAGGTGAGCCTACAGTTAGATTCCTCGGGATAAACATTAACTCGGTGAGTCTAGAACTAACCCTGCCCCAGGACAAGTTAGATAAGATGCTAACGGTTCTATATCAGCTCCAGGGCCGTAAGAAGGCGACAAAGAGGGACCTAGAGCGGGTGGGAGGTCTCCTAGCACACTGCGCCAAGGTTATACGGGGAGCCAGAACCTTCACAAGGCGGCTATATGACCTGATGGGAACCCTTAGAGAACCTTTCCATCGGGCACACTTGAACAGCGGGGTCAGGGAGGACCTAGAGTGGTGGCTATCTTTTGCCCACAGGTTTAACGGGAAAGCCAAGATATTAGGGAAATTTGCGTCTGTCATAAGTACATACAGCGATGCATCGAAGTGGGGCTACAGTGCTCTGCATGGAGCTGATTGGACAGTGGGGGCCTTCAACGAGCTTGATAATGCTAGGCTAGCGGGATATCGCGGCCACCATTATCAGGAGCCAGATCGGGAGGTTTGGGACGCCCACATAAATGTCCAGGAAATGTGGGGGGTATACGCTGGGTGCTTGAGATGGTCTCCAGGCTGGGCGAATAGCACTGTCCTGATTATAATAGATAGCATGGTGGTACAGGCTGCGCTAAATACAGGCCGGTCCAAAAGTAAAGAGATTATGTCCTATTTAAGGCGCCTTTTTTGGATAGCAGTAGAGCACAATTTTGTATTCGGTTCCATCTATATTAAGAGTGAGGTGAATGAGGTATGTGATGCTCTGTCCCGCCTGAACGAGCGAAGAAGTGGGGACAGGATCAGGGGATTGGATCGCGGCTATCTGCTATGCTGCAGCTCTGTGTTTGACAACCCATTCTTTTCTTACAGGGCTGGCGACCCTGGCAACGGAACAGAAGGCCTTCCAAGCGCAGTCATACGTAAAGAACTCTGTGGTAGCCAGGGGGGTCCAAACCAGGAAGTACCTAGAGTTTCTGGAACTGCACCTTGACGCTAGAGCACCCTTCCCATGCTCAGAGGAGCAGGTCGCATTGTACGCCGCCTGGTTGGCGCGGACCTTGAAGTATGGTTCTGTCCAAAACTACATCAGTGGGTTGAACCATTTTCTCAGGGCTAATGGCGAGCCCTCCATTGACTATGCTAACTTCATCCTAGCATCAACGTTAAAAGGTATTAGACGGGTAAAGGGGGATGAGCCGAGGAGGGCTAGGCCTATCCTTCCGGCCATGCTGAGGTCGATTTTTGACCTATTGACTTGCAGTAGAGGACACGTGGCATGGAGGGCGGCAGTCCTGTGCTCATTCAGGGGCCTTCTGAGGAAGTCCCAGGTGACTTCGTCGGAGTCTATGTTAAGAAGGTCGGACTTCCAGTTCCATGACTGGGGAATGTTGTTGAAGGTGCGTAGATCCAAAACTATCCATTTCCGGGAGAGAACTCTTGAGATCCCGATCGCGAGGTGTGCTGACAGGGATCTGTGTGCGGTGTTTTGGACTGAATACCATTTCCGCCAAATGCCTGCGGGAAGGGAGGAAGGGGCATTTAGGATACCAGGTGGGGCCTCCTCTCTGGCCATGCCTTACCACGTGTACCAGGACACACTGAGGTCTTTTGCGGCGAGGGCAGGTTTAGATACTGATCTGCTTTTGTCGCATTCATTGAGAAGGGGGGGCTGCACGTTCCTGCACATGTGTGGGGCGACTATTGAGGAACTGAAGGTTCGGGGGGACTGGGTCTCCGAAACTGTTTATGCGTATATAAAGACCCCGCTTGCCTGTAGGATTGTCAATGACATGCGGGTTGCGGCGACTTTGAGCTCTAGGCCGGCGGCAGATGGGGTGGTGGGAGGCGCTGGTGCGCCTCCTTTGGCATATAATTGCTAGCCAGACAAGCAATAAAGATTGTCCATCCCATCTCCGCTTTTCTCCTTTTGATGTAGGCACATTTATAAGGAGTATAATATATATTATGCGTATATAAATGCCGGAGTTAAAGTACTTATTAATATTATCGTTCTGTAATATTATTATTCCAATATTGTCCAATCAATGCCTTACTTGTTAGCCCGGACCTGCCCTGCAGGGGCGAAAAAAAGGGCGGGTTCGGACGCCGGCCCTCCATATTGGTCAGTCTTCGGCCAGCTTTCAAACTTTAACCGGTAGGCATATAATTGCTAGCCAGACAAGCAATAAAGATTGTCCATCCCATCTCCGCTTGTTTCTCCTTTTGATGTAGGCACATTTATACCATTTAATAAAATAGGGATTGACTTATTTCATGTAAACGGTAAGAATTACAACTTAATTATTGACTATTAATCCAAATTTCCGGAATTCATAGAATTGGACAAAATATCTACTACAGCAGTTATTGAGGCATTAAGACAAACATTTGCCCGGTTTGGTATCCCCAAATATATAGTATCGGATAATGGTCCACAGTTCACGAGTCTCGAGTTTCAAAAGTTTGCTTCGTTCTATGGGTTTGTATCGCTCTACTCTAGTCCGATGCATGCCCAAAGTAACGGACAGGTTGAGCGATATGTTCAAACAGTTAAACGTATAATAAAAAAATACGTAAGAGACGGTAGGGATGTACAGATAGCCATGCTCAATTACAGAAATACAACATTGAATGGAATTGGCGCATCCCCAGCGCAACTATTGATGTCACGAAAATTAAGAAGCAGGATCCCGGTACTAGATCGGGACTTGAGGGCAACGGTACATACATCAAAACTTCACCAAATACACCATAGTCAGCGGGTACAGAAAGGGTACTTTGACAGACATGCCAGTAGTATTCAGCACCCTTTGAATAAGGGTGATAACATCCGTTATAAGGACCACAATGGTGACTGGAAGAAAGGTAGTATTGTAAATACTAATGTCGACACTCAAAGAAGTTACGATGTGATAAATGAACATGACAATATAATACGGCGGAACAGGAGATTTATTCAAAAATGTCCTAGTAACCGCTCAAATAAAACTGTACGAGATGCAACATCTGTTCACGTAAATAAATCGCAGAAAATAAACGTACCAATCACATGTACTACACGTTATGGTCGATTAAGTAGGCCACCAGTTCGTTACGGTTTGAGTGTACGTTAATTAGAGAACTTAAGATATATTTATGTTAACAATACATACTGTTACATGTGCAGTATGTTCCTCTTTCTTAGTAATTTAGTTTCCATATATGTATATTGACACATCTTCAATATTGAATCCAATAACATAAGTGAACGGTTTAAATGGTGTACACAGCCAGACTGGGGACACGACAACGTCACACGTATATGTGTCAAACCAAGAAGGCACACAATGACCACAAAACAAGAAGCAGCATACCAAGTCCATTCAATCTAGAATCAAATATACGTGTGTCACAATAAACATTTGTAATCAATTGCTATGTACACACTTCATGTAATAATATGTCAGATGCCTAGCATCGGACAGTTATGAAAAAAGACTTGAATACCTGTTATCCCTAAGAGAGGGGTTAGGATAAGGAATGACATGATATATATATATTATGACTTTATAATTTGGAAATAAAGGAATTTGTGTAGCTGTAAGTTTGTATAGCTCTAAGTCAATACAGATATCAATTCAATCAATAAGAAACATTAATGATATTTAAAACGGTCCTTATGTTACCTAAGTGAAAGGGGAAGATGTAATGTATTGTGGTTATACGAACACCCCCGACAGTGAGACTGCATGACGTCATGATCAAGTGTTCCTAATAAACTCAGTTACGTTACAAGAACTCACGGTGTCCACACGTACTTTACAATGGGTACAGCTGATTTTTAATTCTGTCAGCTTGATTTGGTAAGCTGCAATAACATGAACTATCCATGTAGAGAAAACCACTTAGAAACTGTTGCAGCGATCTTTAAATGGCTCCAGGCGCAGAAGCCTTCATGGGAGGGGCGCGGCCTCCTTCAAAGACTGCCCGTAGGGGGGCGCCACTGGTTACTCCGCCCCATAGACAGGGGAGCGGGGTTTTAAGCCAACCAGGTGGTGGTGGGGGGGGGGGGGGGGGTAATGGAAGGCACTTCCTGATTGGCACCTGAACGGCTTCCATCTGAGAGTGTTTCTGTAGGCGCTCAATCAGGCAAGGGGCGGGTGTGGGGGATGTATGTATGTGTGCGCGTGTGGGGTTTTGTGGGGGTTTGTGTAAGGGTATGTGTGTGTGGGTATATATGTGTGTGGGTGTGTGATGTGGGGTAAGCGGGGGTGATGGGTGTGCGGGGATTGTAAGTGTATGTGGGTGTGGAGATATGGGTGTGAATGTGGGTGTGTGAGTGTGTGTGTTGGTGTGTGTTTGGGTGTAAGGTTGTGGGTGTGGTGGTGGGTAGGTGGGTGTGGGTGTGGATTTGTAGGTGTGGGTGTGTGTGGTGTGGGTGTGTGTAGGGTGGGGTGCGGGTGTAAGTGTAAGGTGTGGGGGTGTATATGGGTATGTGGGGTGTGGATGTGTGTGTGGGTGTGAATGTGTGGGGGTGTATATGTATGTGTGGGGTCTGGGTGTGTGGGCGTGTATGTGTGCGTGTGAGTGTGCGTGGGTGTGTGTGCGTGGGTGGGTGGCTTCGTGTAATGAGCTCTGCAGGGATAGGAAGGCAGTGAGGGAAGATGAGCGTTGCAGTGTAGAGGTCGCCAATTGAATGCAGGCTGACTGGGAGCCTCATTCTGGGCTCGCTGAATGCAGGCTGACTGGCCGCCAAATGGGAGCCTCGTTCTGGGCTCGCTGTGGCGGTATTCACCCCTGGCGGGGACCCGGATATACCTAACCACCTTAAAGTTGCAGAATCCAATGGTTTTGAGTTTCTGTCATTTCATTTTAGATAAATATATCACTTTGGTGGCTATAATCTACCTTACCTTAATTTGAGGCGAGTTTGATTTAAAATGGCTAATATAGGAGACATTTAAAGTGGAAAATGGAATATTAGTATTGGTGTGCTTGTCAAAACTCGGCCCTCATAGTCATAGGCATCAGCACTAATAGATTCCCTTACTTATTAAGTATTTACGCTGGAGAAGTCGAATCTGGATGAATGTTTTGGTTTTGAAAATGTATGTAGGTTTAAAGTTGTAAGCTCCGCTGAAAGCATCACATTTCCGAAACCCAAAGCACTCACTTAGATTTGATTCTACATATTCGGCTTAGACAGTGACACATTTCCGAACCATGTATTGCTACATAGAAATATACAATAATGAAGTCATTTAAAAAAGGATATTTAAATAAAAATTACAGACTGCAAAAAAAACCCTAAATTTGCAATATCTCGTTTGCTAATTTACGCACTCCTCCTTCCCCTTCCCCTCCTCCCTCCCTCTTCCTGCCTCCATTCCTCCACCTCCATCCTCCCCCCTCCTGCTCCCTCCTACATTGCCCCTCACACCCACCGATTCACCAGTAATTTAATTTCCATTCCTAAATCAGCCTCGCTCAATATCCCTTTGCTGGTATAAAAAAATAACCTGCAATGTAATTAACACACATCAAAATCTCACCTTCCTCATGATAAGAAAATAAGAGACTTTAATGAAGGCTTTGCAAATCTAATTGGAGCTTCGTGACATCTTAGCTTCAAATTAGTCAACATTCATCCCAGATATCCGGGCCTTAGATTAAACACCAGGATAGCTTGTTTTGTTGTTTTACCTTTTTATTAAAGTAAATTCGTGATGCTTGAGAGGTGGATATATAAATAATAAATATATGTATATATATAATATATACGTATATATGCATGTTTGTATAAATGAATGGCATTCAAACCAACTTCTATGAGCTATTTTTAGAGGTGTACGAATATACATTATACATGCCTGTCTCAAAAGGTGATAACTCTTCTTTTTTTTGGTCCATTGTAATGATTGACATAAAACAGCACAGAGATGGTTACACTGAAAACACAAGGACATTTGCTTCAAGTCAATATGTATTCTATTGGGATTATGAAACACCATGTAAAAAGCAAATCAGTTTATCCTGAGCAAATGCATAAGCAGATAGTGTGTTCATGGTTACAATGGACAAAGTTTTGTCCCATATTCCTTAGCACCTTTTGAGACAGTCTCATGTATATACACACACCAATTATATATACAGACTATACCGACTCAAGCTGAGTCACAAATCTAATATATATATATATCTATAGTATATATATATACATATAATATATATATTTATATAATATATATTATCTGTATAAATATAGATATATTATATATATATATAATATATAATATTTATTTATATTCTACATTACTCGAACGGATGGGGCTGCCCTCTATGGAAGATCTTCTGATCAAAAAGAATCTCCGGTGGACAGGACACCTCATGAGGATGTCATCAGACAGGCTACCAAAGCAGATCCTCTATTCTCAACTGTCTTCTGGTTACAGAAAGAGAGGGCGCCCTCGTCTCCGGTTCAAGGATACCATCAAGAGAAACCTGAAGCTGAGAGACATAAAGACCGACTCATGGACATCACTCTCACAGCAGAGAGCTAAATGGAGAGCGGCAGTCAAGTAAATAAAGATAAAAGCAGTCTTTGTAGCATGGTGAGTGAGAACACATATATTACATACACATATATATAAACACCTTTATGTCGAATCTATAATTTATTAATATACAGTATTATATACAGACGCCCAAACAGTAAAGGAACGACAAATTCCCGACCTAAAAACATACAAAAAATATCTGTGCAAAATAAGGCTAGGAACCCCCAACTAAGCTGCACCGCAAAGGGGCAGGTGATACATGTCACGCCCACCAGCGAGACGCCCAATGGAAGGTAACCATACCAAAAGCACCCAGATAACACACCTCACAGCTGCGTACAAGCCTATGATATGTAAATAGGAGTAGGCTAGTCTAGAAATAAGAGTAGAAAAAATAAAGCACATATATGCCAAGAAAATCCAAAAAAAATAACATAGACTACTATAGTACTAACCAGACCAACCAACTATCTATCTGCTACTGAAATACAGGCAATCAAATACCTTATCAGCAGCTACTGTGTGATAAGACAACACCAACACTACAGCTGGCCAGCATTGAAAACAATCCTGAATACCCAGGCTTATATGCTATGGACAGTATAAATACAGCCTCAATAAAAAAAAAAAAAATATATATATATATATATAAATAGGCAGAGTTTTGCTGCTTTGTATTTTATTTATTTATTTATGTATTCACTTATTTATTTGTCTACCGGATTATTCACTGCGGGCCGGGCTTTTTGCCACGGTGCTACGCGCTCGCACGGCCGTTGGCCCATTCGCGCTTGAACTTGACTCACTGAAGCAGTAGAACTTTACATGCCCCTCTATCCTTTTTTACCATAGTCAGTTTTATACACATGAGACTGTCTCAAAAGGTGATAGGTAATATGGGACAAAACTTTGTCCATTGTAATGATCAACATACTTTCTGCTTATCCATTGCTCAGGATAAACTGATTTATGGTGTTTCATAATCCCAATAGAATACCTTGTGTTTTCAGTGTAACCGTTTCTGTGCTGTTTTGTGTCAATCATTACAATGGGGTAATACAAATTAGTTAGCACCTTTTGAGACAGGCTCATATATAGATTAGTTAGAGGAATCTTACCTGGGTATAGATGATGGATAACTATTGTTTTACCGAGGTAGGAGCCTCGGTTAGACGGAAGGAAGCACATCTGGGTCCAGCAATCTTTACCTACTAATTCAGGATAAAAATGTTTCCAATAAACCAAAAAACTATGGTCATGTGACCTAATCTTGGTACAAGTGATTTAATAGACGTGGCAGGGCGTGGTGGGTGGGCCCTCGCCCACGTCTAACCGAGGCTCCTACCTTGGTAAAACAATAGTTATCCATCATCTATACCCAGGTAAGATTCGTCTAACTAATCTATTTTACCTCGGTATACCGCCTCTGGCTAGCCGCAGGCTAGGGAGACCTTTACGTAATATCATTTTTATCCTGATATTCCTGTTAGTTATTATGATTCTATTATCAAGTCTTATTTAAGTATGTGTGTACAATTGGTATGACAATAAAGCGAAAAGTTCACTTTGTCTCACCTTTGTCTTTTAGTTGGTGAGTAGCCTCTGTGCGATAGGTTGAGGCTTCTCTAGTCGCTTGTGATAATGTTTTGCAAATGATCTAGCGGTTTTCCATCCTGCATGAGCCAGGATCCGTTTCACGGAAATGCCTAGTAATCTGGCCTTAGATACCATTGCACCACGTGTAGAGTGCGATGAATATCTGTTTGTGTTTACTCCTGATAGTTTTAACACAGTCATGGTCCATCTGGCGAGGGTGTCCCTCGAAATGCCCTTGTGTGGCTTAATAAAGCTCACCAAAAGCTGCCTTGAGTTGCGTATTGTTGTCTTGGATATATATGTCCGTATTGCGGAGACTACACATAATTTTCGATCCTCTGTGAAACTAGTGACACTTATTGTTGACAGGGGATCACCTAAACGATTTGATTTCAACAAAGTTGTTAAATCAAACGTTGCTTCCTTGTTATCGATTTCAAGACCATTGAGCGACAGGGCGACTATTGTTTGGCCCCTGTGTCCTGTAACCAGCAGAAGAAGCAAGGCTACTTTGAAACCTAATAGCTTAACGTCCAGGAACTTATTCTCTGGCCATTCCTTGAAGAGTTTAAACACAAGAGATACATCCCAAAACCTATTATATTTGGGTTTGGGAGGGTTCCTCTGATAAATTGATCGTACGATCCAGCAAATAACATGGTGTTTACCCATTGTTTGTCCATTAATCCTAGGTAGGATTATTGACAGCGCACATCTGGCTGCATTGATAGCGCCATATCCTAAACCTTCGTCTTCTAAGAATCGTAGGAAACGTCCTACCTGGCATATTGTCGGGTTCATTGGCTTAACTTTCTTAAGTAAGCAATAAATACCCCATTTCTTTAAATAGGTTGTATACATTTTCACAGTTCCCTTCCTCCAGGCGTGAGAAACCAACCGTTGTTGTGTAATCTTATCCAAGCCGAATTGTTCCAAATATTTATTTAAAAAAGGAATGCTACCAAAGGAGTCGTCGACACGTTTCCGTGGCGCGCTAACGGTCCCTGATGTTTCAGGTTTCCTCGGTATCTTGGGAAGCGTAGCCTGCTTTTGGCCGTCGCGACTAATCTCGCTAGCCACGGTTGAGTGTCCCATTCGGGGACGATGAGGATGGCGTGTGTTTTCTCCATTTGTATCTTTCGGGCGACTTTGCTAATAATGGTAAAAGGGGGGAAAATGTAAAAGAAATGATTTTGCCAATTTAGCGAGAAGGCATCTATGTGCCAAGCATTCGGTTCGGGGTGCCACGAAACATATTTGTCCAGTTTAAAGTTATTACGTGAAGCAAATAAATCTATATCCGGCCAGCCCCATGTGTTACAGATCTCTTTGAAAATTGATGGGTTTAGTGGCCACTCTAAGTGGTCATGTAAATGGCGACTCATCTTATCTGCAAAACAATTCTGCGTACCGGGTATGTGTGTTATTGTTAACCAGACCTCAAAGCTTTGCGCCCAATTCCAAATGAGTAGTGCCAATTCGTTACACTTTATTGATTTTGTACCTCCCATATTTCTGACATAAGCCATGTCCGTGGTGTTATCCGTAAGGATACGTACATTATTTTTGGGTACTTTAACAAGGCTGGTTAAACCTAAGTAAATGGCTCTTAATTCTAAAACATTAATATGTTCGGAAATTTCCGATTCTAGCCATCTTCCTCCCGTTGCTACATCATTGCGATGTGCCCCCCAACCTTGCAGTGACGCGTCAGTTGTAACTGTAGTATTGGGCTCACCCATTCTAATGGGATTGGGGGAGTTATCAAAGTGACTTAGCCACCAAAAAATGTCGGCTAGTCCATTCTCAGAGATAAACATTCTCTTTTCAAAGTTACCCTTTGCTCGGGCCAAAGCTAGATTTTTATCAATTTCCAGGGACTTAACGTGTGCGGCCCCATATAAAATAGCAGGGCTGTACGAAATCATTATACCGATTAAGACTGCGACCTGTCTTATCTTTGGCCTAGAAATGTCTAACAGCTGTATCGCTGTGTCCCGCAACTTATCTTTCTTTTGTTGTGTAAGTGACGCGGTCATAGCCGTCGTGTTTAAAATGAAACCTAGATACTTAAGCTCCTTAGTAGGAGAAAACACGATTTCTTATCATGAATGAAGAAACCCAAGTTTGAGAAAAGTTGACATAAATCTTGAATGGCGAGCTCGCATTGTGTGAAAGATTGTCCCATAATGAAAGAATCATCAATGTATGGAAACATACAATGACCAAGTTTAGCCATTTGTGAAAAAAACGGTTTCAACAACTTAGTAAAAAGTTGTGGTGCACACGCCAAACCATTAGGTACGCAGGTAAATTCAAAAAGCTGGCCATTCCAGACAAACCTTAAATATTTGAGATACACCTCCTGAATAGGGACGGTATAGTAAGCATCTCTTAAATCGACACTCGCTAGCCAACACTCTGGGGTGATCAAATCGCGAGCTGTTTCTAAGGAAAACATTTTGAAATGTTGGTATTCAATGATTTCATTTAATTTAGTTAAATCTAAGATCATTCTAATGGACACATCTGGTTTAGGAGTGGAGAAAATATTTGAAATGAATTCACCTTTAGTATGTTGTACTCTTTTGATGATGCCTTTGGCTTCAAAAAGCCTAACCTGTTCATTTAATTGAAATCTTTCTTGCGAATTGAATTTATATGGAAAAGGTGCTCTTTTCTGGACAGGTAATTGTGTGAAAGGAATTGCAATGCCTTTAACAATACTAATAACCTCTGGGTTTGTGGTTAATTGTTGCCATTGTTCTAAAAAATTAACAATGTTGCCCGCTTGAAAAAAGCTTACGTCAGTTTGTGTTTCCTCTGTGACCATTTCAGGGCCAGGAGGCTGAAAAGTTTGTGTGGCGTTCTCTACTTGTTCCCTGGTTTGGGGAACTGCGGCTTGGGGACAAACTCCCTTTTGTAACCGCGGTTGTCATTCCAGTTTGAGGGTTGTCTGTCGCCTCGACCTCTTCCCCTCTGGCTGAATGCGAAGGATGGGCCGCCCCTGAACGGCCTTCCTCCCCGGCGGAAGCGAAAATCCGTCCTGCTTCGTCTGAACCCGAGTGGGTTTTGGGATTTACGGCCCTTGAGTTCCGTGTTCTTGGCACTCTTAGTGTCCACCTCTACTTGCTTGTACAGATAGGCAAGCTGACCCCCAAACATCTTGGACTTGTCCAGAGGTTTGCCTTTGATGGGGGTAGGTCCAGTATACACTGTGTATTCCTTGCCGTCATGATCAGTCATTTTCCTTGACCGGGCGACCTCTTTGTTCGCGTCGGTAGTGACGGATTTGAACACATTTTCGAAGCGGCGATGTGTCATGTAGTTACTCGCCGCAGCGAGCAAGGCAATGCCCCTGTCCATTACCCGAGCCAAGGACGAGAACTTATTCTCGGTCTGCATGCGGTTTGCAACCGGGATAATGGAAGTCAAGGACCCCAAAACTGCCTTATGGATCAAAGATAGGGCAGTTTCATAGCGGCGACGTTCGTCGGACAGATGGATGCCAGCATCCATCTCCTTACACACCGTAGCGGGAATACCTTTGATGCCGGAGATCTGTTCAGTCAATTTATTAATGACCTCAGCTGGTTTGAAGGTTGTAAAATGGCCATTGACCGTTTTCCTCATCATGGTTGTGGTACAAACCTTTTTTGCCTTTTTCTTGACAATCTTCTTCCCAACCTTAGCGCCTATTTTGGCGTACACCCCAGCGCGTTCCGTATCGGAATCGGATTCCGTGGAAGAGGAGTCGTCTGACGAGTCCGAGGACGAGTCTTTCTTTTTCTTTTTCTTTTTCTTTGACTTCTTAGGGCGTTTAGCGTTAGCGGCCTTGGTGAACTCGTCACCTGAGCTGCTTACTGTGCGGCGTTTCTTGCCGCGCGCTTTCGGTTTCGGAACCTCGGGGGCCGAAACCGTGTCTTCCTCGTCATCGGAAAAATCTTCCCAATCCTCATCAGGGATTTGGGGAGGGCCCGCAAAGGAAAGAGCCTGGAATTGGCGCATCTTTTCCTCCATCATAGCTGCCATCTTAGCCTCCCAATCACTTGGTTGAGGTGGCTGGTCACTGTCCCGGTTGGACGTCTGTGCCCCGGGCTGTAGGGACGGCGGAGCCGTAGCCGCTGGTGACGAATCGTAATCCGTAGGGGCAATGCCCTCGGCTGCCGCAGGCTGCTTATTCCGCCGAGTGGCCATCGGTTCCTGTAACGACAAAAGTGTTACTTAACCGGAATTATCTCAACTACACACAGTGTAACCAGTAAACTGGGTAGAGTTAACAGGTACAGATTAGCGTGTATTACAACGTTTCAGTGCAGGCGTGAAGCTAAATTTTGCCGTAGGTTTAGGGTAACGAAACCAACCAAACGGGGGGTATCGATCCTAAGATCGCCCACTCTCTCTGTTCCGTACACTTCTCCCACCCGTGGCTACGACGCCAGCAAGTTGGAGAAAATATTACGAAACTCGGAGGTTCGCCTTAAAACCGGTCTGGGGTGTCTATAAAAAACACCCAGAAGCATCCCCAACAACATCCTCTATTAGGATCCGGGAGAATTTTCTTAGGAAATGAGCAACTCGGGTTACCATTTCTCCCTGTCTCAAAAACAGGTTTCGATAGAACAAAGGACTATCGGTTTCGTTTGTGCCAGCGGCACCCAGTGTTCTATCCTCAAGTAAAAAACACGTACAAAGTCCAAAAGGGACCTGAGAAAGTTCTGAACTTTCATAATGTGATGCTATAAAGCATCATACACAATTTAACCTAAGATTCCATTACTTACTTTGTGAATAAGTAGTCTTAGTAGATAAATCCTGTTGGAGCAACTCACAAACGTCCTCCCGTTGTGAGTCACTTATGCTAATTGCTGGACCCGGATGTGCTTCCTTCTCCCTAGCCTGCGGCTAGCCAGAGGCGGTATACCGAGGTAAAATACACATATAACAGCATGCCTTAGCCTGAATCACACCGTTATATTCACCCATATACACACATATATAATGGTGCGAGTCAGGCTGACCCACACCTTTACATACACATACACGCATATACACCCATAAATACACACACATATATAACGTTATGAGTCAGACTGAGTCGGTATGAGCAGCTCTGTGAGCAGTAAACACACCCCACGGCCGTAATCGATTAACACGACCCGGGCGACTCGGCTCACCCGAGTTGTCAGAATTTCAAATAGAACACCGCAAGTGGAGTCGACAAATACATGTGCCATGTGCAAAACGACCCGACCCCAGTAACCCACCTCTTGGCTGGGGTTTGCGAGGAGCGATGACGTCAAATCTGAGCTGGTACCTGTAGGATAACCGCTACCAGTACAACTCCTATGTGTTGTTTTAATGATTTTCTTTTTAATAACCCAGATTGTCAGCTTCTACAATCATAAAATACTTTAAATCCTATTTTGCTGTAAATATATCGGTTATTGAAAAAGACTATTAAGCTTTAGATTAAGCCACCATTTTGTCCACCGGAGCGTATTCGTTTATTCAACCCGAGTCTGTAGGATGTGCGCATGCGCCAAAACGTGGCTCGGGTGACCCGAGTTGATTAATCGATTACGCCCACGTGTGCCGTGCCGACCCGTGTTATTATTAAACATTATGGGATGCACGGCGGTCTGTGAGACAAGGCTCCTCACACTGCTGATGTCCGGTAGGTGGCTACACGACGCACGACCCGCACCGTACACCTGCACCGAAGCACGTGCAGCATGCTATCCACACCACGCATTAATATTCTCCCACAGATGCTGCAATATCGCCATTCACCTCAACAGTAATGAGCGGTCGTCGGCTAATTTGTACTGCAGGTGGTCCAAGTAAACACATCAATTAGCTGCCAATGATGGGACGGCCAAATGAGGTGAGCATCCGCCTGTCGGTTTAGTAGGTCATGGGTTTCAAATCCCCGCGTTGAAACCCTGGCCGTGTCAAATCAATGACATAAAAATGTATACTTGTCGCTACCTAAGCTGGCACTCGGCATTATTAGTATTAACTCACTATGTATTAACCCACTATGTATTAACTCACTATGTATTAACTCACTATGTATTAACTCACTATGTATTAACCCACTATGTATTAACTCACTATCTATTAACTCACTATGTATTAACTCACTATGTATTAACTAACTATGTATTAACTAACTATGTATTCACTCACTATGTATTAACTCACTATGTATTAACTCACTATGTATTAACTCACTGTGTATTAACTCACTATGTATTATCTCACTATGTATTAACTCACTATGTATTAACTCACTCAGTATTAACTCACTATGTATTAACTCACTATGTATTAACTCACTGCATATTAACTCACTGTGTATTAGCTCACTGCGTATTAGCTCACTATGTAATAACTCACTGTGTATTAACTCACTGTGTATTAACTCACTATGTATTAACTCACTCTTTATTAACTCACTGTTTATTAACTCACTAGGTATTAACTCACTACGTATTAACCCACTATGTATTAACTCACTGTGTCTTAACTCACTACGTATTAACTCACTATGTATTAACTCACTATTTAGTAACTCACTATGTATTAACTCACTATGTATTACCTCACTATGTATTAACTCACTACGTATTAAATCACTATGTATTCACTCACTATTTAGTAACTCACTATGTATTACCTCACTATCTATTAACTCACTATGTATTAACTCACTATCTATTAACTCACTATGTATTAACGCACTATATATTAACTCACTATCTATTAACTCACTATGTATTAACTCACTATGTATTAACTCACTATCTATTAACTCACTATCTATTAACTCACTGTGTATTAACTCACTATGTATTAACTCACTGTGTATTAACTCACTGTGTATTAACTCACTATGTATTAACTCACTGTGTATTAACTCACTGTGTATTAATTCACTATGTATTAACTCACTGTGTATTAACTCACTGTGTATTAACCGACTATGTATTAACTCACTGCGTGACGTGGATGATTATTAGCTTGTAGTACAGCTGTAATTGCTCACGGGCACAGAAGACGAGGAGGCTGATTTTGGAAAAAAACAAGACACTTTATTCGGGCGCCCACCCATCCCGACGGCATGTACAGTGTTCATCGTCAAACATAAACAATCACCACTGTAAAATAATATCAAAAGCCAGTTGACACCTGAGCAATTGAGAATCAATCGTGAATTACCATCATTCTCTATAAATCATATATAGCTGTTGCCCTGCTTAAATTTAGCTTATCATGTCATGACAAACCTCAATGTACCTTGATAGTGCGCCAGTATCTAAGTTGAATATGCAGCTTCTAATGTAGATACGTGTTTGTTTTGTTTTTTAATTGATGTGATGACCAGATATCGGACTATGTAACTTTAAGCCAATAGGAGCACTTCGATGAGAGAGTGTGAAACCATCACAGTCGGTCAACTTTGTGACGATGGATCAATCATTACCAGATATGAACGAGCATGTTTTGTTTGTTTGTTGAGGTTTATATGTCCTGGCAACATCTAAGGTCGTATCATGACAGGCACGGACTTGTAATAATGTACACTCATGGCGACTTTATAGTGCTGTCCTATTAGGACACGAGGCCGCCAGCACTATGACCTAGACACCGAGTTAACCAGTCCTTGCCCTATCTTAGTAATGCCAAGTGCCAGGCTAGGTAGCGATAAGTATCAATTTGGTAATTCATTGGTTTGACTCGGCTGGGATTCGAACTCCCGACCTTCTGCAACAGAAGCCTGTACCGTAACTGATTCGGGACACCGCGTCTCGTCTGATGGGCTGGGAAGAGGGGGTGAGGGGGAGGCAAGAGGGAGAGGGAGGCGGAGAAGGCGGGAGCAGAGGGAGGGTGAGGAGGAGAAGAAGGGAGAGAGGGAGGGGTAAGAAGAAGGGATGGAGGGACGGAGGAAGGGAAGGTGGAGGGGAGAGAAGGGATGGGAGAGAGGGAGGCGGGAAGAATGAATGGGGGATGAAGGAGGAAGGGTGGCGGGAGAGAGGGAAGCCTGAGGATAGGGAAGAGTTGGGAAAGGAGGGAACGAAGGAGGGGAGAGAGAAGGATGGGAGGGATGTGAGAGAAGGAGAGAGGAGGGCGGAAAGAAGGGAGGGGGGCGGAGGGAGGCCGGGTGGCTGTGACTTTGTGAGAGAGAACACATGTGAGCTGCTCTTACTCGTAGTGTCTGCGGTACTGGCTTATACGAGTCAGTGTGAGCAGTAGTGAGTCACTCAGTCAGTTGGCGGGTTATTCTCAACCAGTCACGGCCAACCCGCACAACCGGCACGTGTCGCCCCAAGAATTACTCCCCTCCCACCGGCCCACCCACCCACCTACCTACCTACCTACCTCCCTACGTACCTACCTACATACTCCCCCCCTGACCCTGTGTACTAAGAGTTCAGGGCATGCGCATCCGGAACGTAGGCGCAACTAAGTACAGACGCCGGCTGCAAACCGGAAGGACCCGGTGAATGTGACTAACATTGCTCGTTAGGGCCCGTTCAAATATTATGTAACGGTATTTTTGGGCTCAAAATTAGACCCCTCCCGCTTGTAACAAACACTCCATACCGCTAGACTATCATTGTGGTGTTCTCTGTGGTGGAGTGGTTAGAGTGTCTGACTTATTTCTAGGTCGGACTCCTAATCTGAAGGTCGGTGGTTCGATTCCCCGTGCCCCCATCTCTGCCAATTTGGATTTCCACCGCTGTGTATAACTTACAGCGTCATCAAAGGCCAGTTGCTCTCATACCATGTCTATGTGGTGTGGGAGGTTAAAAATCCCTTGGGTCGGTAAAAGTGTAGGCTCGGGCTTTCTATCGACAAACTGTCTAATGGTGAAAACAAGCCTATTCAGGCTTATCCATGATAGGCAGTATAAATCTTCAACAACAACAACATGCCTACTATAAAGCTCGGGCCTACACACCCCCCCCCCCCGACCCCCCTAAGCGCTACATAATATGGTAATGGCTCCTGAAATCAAACAGTGTGGAAATATGTGTGGGTTGGACCTGACTATGTAGCTCCAGTGACATTGCAGGTGTAATACCACATACACAGGTTGGTTGCAGCTGGGAGCCTAGATATGCATGCCCCGGAATGAGAGAAATGTTGGTTTTTGATCCCCACTGTTTAAACAAATTGTTAGTCTTGCAGCACTATCAATGACACTGGTGCCGTGACCAGGACTCTGTCCATGCTGAACACAGTAACGTGCTGAACCTGCCCTGTGTAATAAATAAATAAATAAATAAATAAATAAATAGACGCACGCTACCTGGATGGTTGGTTGGTTGTTGGAGTTTTATGCCCTGGCAACATATAAGGTCATATCAGAACGGGGGCTCCCTGGATATTAGTAATTGTAACTGTGAGACATCCGATTCCAGGGGGGATGAGTGTAGTGAGTAGTATAGTGTAGTGAGTTATTTTGCAACTATGCCGCATACACTGATAGGCATAGGTCAGTTGATTGAATTAGGGAGCCCAGATAGTCTAATGGTTACAATGCTTGCCCAGGAATGGCGGAAATGTATGTTCGAGTCCCGCTTTAGACATGACTGTGCGATTTGTTTGCAACACCTCTGACGACATAGTAATGCCGCCCTTTCTTTAGGTTGTCTGTTGAAATGCATGACCCCTCTTGACCTTCCCCTCCTCCATTCCGCCCCCCCCCCCACACACACCCCTTACCACCCTCCCCACAACCTCTGACCCTCCCACCACTAACCGTCTACTCAGAGAAGCTGGGTGGGTTTTTTTTTGGGGGGGGGAGACTCAAACGGATCTGCACATGCTCACGAAAAAGTCTGTATTTTAAACCCTATTTTATCCGGCCTCATGCATATTCTCCCATAGATATTCCCGCAGGACTGTCTTCGTGACAGGGTTGCTAAGCAACTATATAGAAACATCCACACATCATCAACACCCAACCAACATATATATCACTAGCTTTGCGGTGAATAATCTATCAAATCATGTGCAGCGCAAGACTTTAAAAGTCTAATTGAAAGCTTTCTGTGGCCGCCATCGTTGGGTGTTTTTTGTGTCCATTCTCTACCAATTTCTCAACTTTACGCCAATATACATAAACAGTGTAGATTGGAACCACTACCTGCACAGTTAATTCCCACTGAAGCAGGTTTTGTTTGGATTTAGGTAGGGTTGTCATACATTTTTTATTTAATTCTTCCACAAATAATTTACCATATTTCACCACGGTGTTTTTGCTGTGTCCTGTGATTGCTCATTGCTTGAGGGTGCTTGTGGTGAGCGATGTTTGTTTGTTGGGGTTTTAAGTCCTAGCAACACCTACACTCATATCAGGATGGGAACTGACTCGTGACACTACACACTCATGGTGACTTTATAGTGCTGCCCAACTGAGAACCCAAGCCACTGACATAATGACCCAAGATCCCACTCAGTCACATTATCCTGACACTGAGCTAACCAGTCCTTGTCCTATCCTAGTAATGCTGGGCACCGGGCTAGGTAGTGACAAGTATGCATTTGGTAAGTCATTGGTTTGACTCGGCCTGATTTCAAAACTGCCGACCTTCTACACGTGAAGCCCCCGTGTGTGTAGAGGGAACTGGTGATGCTAATTGTCTGTAACACTCGACAACTGCACCCCGCCTGCCATCATTTTCTAGTTGCGCTCAGGTATGTGGCCTCTTAGGTTGGAGTCGGTAATGTTAGGAGTTTGGCGCAGACCTGTTGGCCTATATAGGGTTCCCATTCCATACGCATACACCGGCTATTTACCGGGGGAGAAAACACGACCCTGTCATATCAGTTACGCACCCACTCGGACCGAAGTGTAGAGCATATTTTCCAGAGAGTATGTATATATAATCAAATGTGTTCTATATTCACAGAGGGAATTTTAATTAATGTATAAGTATGCACTTTTATATGTGCATATATATTTCTAATTATTACATATTTAAAATAGTATATAGTACATACATAATAAAAATGACATATTATACACATATATATGTTATATATAATATATAATATAATATAATAGTTCAACTACGTTCAACTAGGTTAGCCTCCACAATGTTCACCTACTTCCACGAATGCCTATGTGACCAGGGCTTCGTCCACGTATGCTAGAGTATGCTACAGAATGCTAGAGCATGCTAGAGTACGCTAGAGTATGCTAGAGTATGCTAAAGTACGTTAGCATCACGGATGCAAATTCAGCCCCTAACATAGCGCTCTTTTGAACATGTCTAAAGATTAAATGGGAACTCACAGCCCACCCCCGTTATTACCAAGTTAGCATGACAGAGAAGTATGGATGCCGGTTCAACATTCAACTAGGTTAGCCTCCACTACATTCAACTACGTCCACTAACGTGTATGTGACCGGCCCTTTAAGAAGATAGAACCAGGACTTGTTAGCACAGTATCAGGATACTGTCAATTCCTAGTTATGTACTATACCGAACTAAGGGCACCACTACAATACACCTCACTATCTGCAGGTGTAGGTGCACCCCGATATTTCAGGTAAGGCAGATAATCCCTTGCCTGAGATTATCCTCATTATCAACCCACTTGTCTCGACTGTCATTCTTAATCTGCATATCTACATATATATGAGACTGTCTCAAAAGGTGCTAGGGACAAAACGTTGTCCCTTGTAACAATCAATATACTATCTGCTTATGCATTTGCTCAGGATAAACTGATTAGTTGTTTACATGGTCAATCGTTACAATGGACAACAAAAAAAGTTATCACCTTTTGAGACAGGCTCATATATATATATATATATATATATATATATATATATATATATCTACACATATATATATACACAGGCATGAGTTAGTTGTTGGAGTTGTACGTCCTGGCAACATGTAAGGTCATATCAGGACGGCGTTTATGTATATACACATATAAATACAAATATATGTATATATAATATGTCAACCATTTGTCAAGGTGGTGTCCTTTGAAAGTGAAACCTTCTGCCTGTAAGCTAGTGTGTAAATAGGGTAGGCCAGTGTGCTGCATTAACCATGGCTCTGTACACATGGCAACCATTTTGAGTTCAGCGAGGTGAACCAGCACACCAAAAAAAGATGCGTATTTACATAAACATGTGGAAATATAATATGCATTCAATACTACTGGGGAGTGCATGGCAGAGACAAGCTAAAAGAAGGAAAGAATGAAAGAAAAGAAGGAAAGAGGGAGCGAAAAGAAGGAAGAAACAAAGAAGATACATAAGCACGCAAGCAAGAAAGAAATACCTCAAAAAAGAAAGCAAGCAAGAAAGAATAGAACCCAGCCAAAAAGAAACGAAGAAAGGAAAGAAAAGAAAGAAGAGAAAGAAAGGGGAAACGAAAAAAGGAAGAGAGAAAGAAAGTCAGCATGCTAGAAAGCATGCAAGCAAGAAATAAATAACAAAATTAAATAAAGGCAACAAGTAAGATAGAAAGAAAACAAGCAAGATGAAAAGAAAGAAAGAAGGAAAAAAAGAAAGAAGGAAATGAAGAAGGAAAGAAAGAAGGAAAGAAAAAATGAAGGAAGAAAGAAAGAATGGAGGAAAGACAAAGAAAGAAATAAAGAAAGAAAAAGAAGAAGAAAAAACAACAACAAAAAACACGAAAATAATGGTTCAATTTTAATAGTGGCGAAGATAGCCTATATTTATTCATAATGAAAATGACTTCTCAGGGGGTAACACAAATATCCCAATGTCCTATACTGGGGTGAACACAACAACACACACCACCACCTCTCGACGCCGGAAGTGGCGGAGCAGAGGAAGTATCCGTGTTAGAAATGACAGCACAAGGTGGCCTAATGGTTAAGGCACTCACACCGACATTACAGCCTGGATAACAATTCCACTTTCCAACGAGCTATCTGGGGCATTGATAGCGTGAACAGAAAGCAGTTAAAGGAGATTGCCTCACACCGCGCCGGCATGAACGACCCTGTCATATCAGTTACGCACCCACTCGGAACGAAGTGTAGAGCATATTTTCTCGAGAGTATGTATATAATCAAATGTGTTCTTTATTCACAGAGGGAATTATAATTAATGTATAAGTATGCACTTTTACATGTGCATATATATTTCTAATTATTACATATTTTAAATAGTTATATAGTACATACGTATTACATATGACATATTATACACATATATATGTTATTTATAATATATATAATATATATAATATAAGAGAGCACTGTTTATGTGATGGATGATGACGGCATGAGGTGTGCTACAGTTCCTAGCCAATAGAGTCCTGGTTCTTTACATCGGTGAAATATGCAGCAAAACCAAAGGGAATTTAAACTGAATATGATCTAGAAGGTACCGAATGGCTGGGTCGGTTAGTTGGAAGGGACGCCATTTAATACAAACGATTATTTAACCGCCTCCATTGAGCAGGCGGGATGGCCGGGTGAGTTGAACGTCGATCTCCAGTGTTGGTACATCGAGGGAGGATTCGAAAACTGGTCGAGTCAAACCAATGACTTAAAAATTGATAGCTGTCACTTCCTAGACAGGTGCTTGGCAAGGACTGGTAGTCTCAATGTTAGGATAATGTGACTGATTGGGATATCAGGTCATGGTGCTGGTTGCCTGGTTTCCCAGTGGGGAAGCACTATAAAGTCGCCATACTGTAACAAGTCGGTATTCGTCCTCATATGATTTTAAATGTTATGTTGGTAGGACGTCAAACTCCAACAACCAACAAACCTTATTAACACCTACAATGTGTATACCTATTATGGTTCATCGAAACCCCGACAGGGGGGGCGGGGGTGGGGGGGGGGGGGGCCTGCGGAGCCGCTGGCTAGCAGTAGCAACGGTGAAGGGAAGTAGTCACTGCCTGCCCAACTCGCACCGGGTGCACAAGGGTGCGCGTATTTAGTTTGTTTTTTCTTTAGAATAATGACAGTGGATCCACCCCCCCCCCCACCCCTTTGAAGATAAGAGGTCTTTGCAGACCTGACGATGGTGCATTGCGAAAGCCGGATACGTTCTCATTTGATATGTACATATGAGGCACCACTATGTGTCACAACATCCACACACTGCAGCTTATTCTGGGGAATAAGCTGCAGTCAAAGCCACTTTGGTGTTGGAAAAGAACAAAGAAGAGACTCAGCCCTTAAGGTGGAAAAATGGTCAAAGAGAAGTTCTGTGTACCATTCAGTACGTGCTCTAATACTTACCGCCACCAGGGGAAACCCCTTCTCCACCCCCCCCCCCCCGACACCCACATCCACCACCAAGATCCAACCACCCACACACTACCATCCACACACCGCCATCCACACACCAACATCCACACACCAACATCCACACACCACAACCCACACACCACCATCCACCCACCACCATCCACACCCCAACATCCACACACTACCATCCACACACCAATATCCACACACCATAACCCACACACCACCATCCACACACCAACATCCACACACCAACATCCACACACCAGTATTCACACACCACCATCCACACACCACTATTCACACACCACCATCCACACACTACCATCCACACACCACCATCCACACACCACCATCCACACACCGCCATCCACACACCACCATCCACACACCACCATCCACACACCAACATCCACACACCAACATCCACACACCACCATCCACACACCACCATCCACACACCACTATTCACACACCACCATCCACACACCACCATCCACACACCACCATCCACACACCACCATCCACACACCACCATCCACACACCACCATCCACACACCACCATCCACACACCACCATCCACACACCACCATCCACCACACCCCCACACACCACCATCCACACACACACCAGCCCACACACCCCATCCACTACACCACCATCCACACACCACCATCTCACACACCAAACATCCCCAACCACCGCCATCTACACTACCATCCACACACCACCATCCTCACACCAACATCCACACACCAACATCCACACACCACCATCACACACCACCACTCCCACACACCACTATCACACACCACTCCCCCCACCACACACCACATTCACACACCACCATCCACACACCCCATCCACACACCGCCATCCACACACCACCATCCACACACCACCCCCCATACGCCACATAACCACACACCACCCTACCACATCACCCATACACCACACCCACCATCCACACACCATCCACACCACCAACACCACCCACACACCCACACAACCCACACAACCCACACACCACCACACACCACCACCATCCACACACTATCCACACACCACCCAATCCACCCACATAACCACACACCACACACACCATCCACACATCATCCTCACACCACCCACACCACCACACCAACATCCACACACCACATCCACACACCACCATCCACACACCACCTATTCACACACCACCATCCACCACTACCATCCACACACACCATCCACACACCACCATCCCACACCCCGCCACCAACACACACCACACCCACCCACACACCACCTTCCACACCACCAACAGCCACACACCACCATTCACTACCCACCACCCCCATTCACACACCACATCAACACCACCATCCACAACACCACCATCCACACACCACCATCCACACACCACCATCCACACACCACCACCACACACCACCATCCACACACCACAACCCACACCCACCATTCACACAACCACCATCCACACCACCACCATCCACACACCACCATCCACACACCACATCCACACACCACCATCCACACACCACCACCCACACACCACCATCCACACACCACCATCCACACACCACCATCCACACACCAACATCCACACACCACCATCCACACACCACCATCCACACACCAACATCCACACACCAACATCCACACACCACCACCCACACACCACAACCCACACACTACTATTCACACACCACCATCCACACACTACCATCCACACACCACCATCCACCCACCACCATCCACACACCACCATCCACACACCACCATCCACACACCACCATCCACACACCACCATCCACACACCACAACCCACACACCACCATCCACACACCAACATCCACACACCACCATCCACACACCACCATCCCACACACCCACATCCACACAACATCCACACACCACAACCCACACACCACCATCCACACACCACCATCCACACACCACCATGCCACACCACCATCCACACACCACCATCCACACACCACAACCCACACACACCATCCACACACCACCATCCACACACCACCATCCAACACACCACCATCCACACACCACCACCACACACCACCATTCACACAACCACCATCCACACACCACCATCCACACACCACAACCCACACACCACCATCCACACACCAACATCCACACACCACCATCCACACACCACCATCCACACACCACCATCCACACACCACCATCCACACACCACCCTCCACACACCACAAACCACACACCACCCTCCACACATCAACATCCACACACCACCATCCACACACCACAAATCCACACACCCCTATTCACACACCACCATCCACACACCACCATTCCACACACCACCATCCACACACCAACATGCAGACATCACCATCCACAAACCACCATCCACACACCAACATCCACACACCACCATCCACATACCACCACCCACACACTGCCATCTACACACCATCATGCACACACCACCATCCACACACCTCCATCCACACACCACCATCCACACATCCCCAGCCACATACCACCATCCACACCACCAGCCACACACCACCATCTACACACCACCACACACACACTGCCATCTACACACCACCATCCACACACCACCAGCCACACACCACCATCCACACACCTCCATCCACACACCACCATCTACACACCATCATCCACACACCACCATCCACACACCACCATCCACACAACACCACCTACCACACACCACCTACCACACACACCACCTACCACACACACCACCTACCACACACACACACCACCTATCACACACCACCTACCACACACACCACCACAACTCTATACACACCCACCACACTGCCTAGCATTACCACATATCACCACCCACCACACCCACTACCTACCACACATCATCTACCACACACCTCCACACACACATCTCATAATACCCCACCCCATCACCCACCACACATCAACCCCACCACACCCACCACCTATCACGCATCACCACACACATATCCCACCACATCCCATAATACCCCACCACACCACCAACCACGAATCACCAAGCACACATCACCTACCACACACCACTACACACACACATCCCACCAAACCTCATAACACCCCACCACCCCACCACCTACCACCACACACATCCAACCACATCCCATAATACCCCACCCCACCACTTACCACCCCCACCCATCACCCCGCACCCCCCACAACCCGGTGTTTACTACATACACCCCCACCAGTAGCCCGACTCGGGGCTGCCCTTCATTTCCTATGTCATAACTCAGTGGTGCATCTTTCTGTGAACCCCCCACTGTGAGCAATAAACAACCCCGCCACCCACCCACCCAACCACCCGCCCACCACACCAACACACCACACGCCCACATCCACTAACCCACAGCCATACAAAGATGCCTGGGTGATATAGGTCTCCGTAGAAACCACATTTGTAATATGTATGTAATATTACAAGAATTAAATGACTATAAATCGACGGAAATTCTCCCAACATTTCCTTCCACTTGTAAATCATGTGGTGAGCGATACCGTATTATGACGGTAGCGGGGGGGGGGGCAACGGCCCCCCCCCCCCTTGCACTAAACTAACTACAACTGGCCTACATATCATATATTTATATATAATATATATATATATATATATATATATATATATATAAATAGGTATATACATATGTATGTATATGTGTGATGGATAACACATGATGCAAGCATAAAGATACATAAGGGAATTATTATTATTATTATTATTATTGTTAACACACCATCCACACACCACCATCCACACACCACCATCCACACACCACCATCCACACACCACCATCCTTGTGGACCCTGCTGCATCCTTGCCCCCCACCGGATGTAGACCAGTGTCAGTCGCACGGGAGGATTATATAATATGTGTGTGTCTATATGCAGTATTACCTATCTTCAGTGACTCGTGTTATTGGCCAACCATGGCCACGTGAGAACACTTTGTTGATATACAAATTGTTCCGGATACTATATACCTGCAATGTCAAAGTGGAGAGTTGTCCATTGAATACAGGTATTATTACTTGAGTTGAGTTTGATCTCACCACAGACACCATCTGCTCAAGGGGTGAGCTTCCAGCCGAGCAACCGATGCTAGATAAAAATTAAAGTTGATACTTATGTAAAATACATTGGTACAATAAATCTTTAATTGAAATCTTTACCTAGAATCAGACTCAGGACTCCGTATATGTATGTATATATATATATATATGTATGTATGTATGTATGCATCTATGTATACATGTGTGTATGTAATATGTACATATGTAAATATGTATATACAAAACAGGTAAATATATATATGTGTATGTACACATGTATATATACATAAATATATATATATGTATATTATAAGCATCATATCTGACGAGTGAGCGAAGTGGATGGGGGGGGGGGGTCCTTAGATGGAAGAGCGTCCGCCCAAACTCATCCGGTTATACTGCGTGTGGGGGGGGGGGGGAGAAGATCCACCTGTAACTCCCTTATTATCAACCGTGATAAGGGACTTCATATATATATACTTATACATATATACATATATATATATACATATATATATACATACATACATATAAATACATATACAGTAAAATCTCCCTAACCTCCCACCTCCACAGATCGACCACTCCCCTATATCGATCGCTTTATTTGGGTCCCAACAATAACATTGTAACCATATTCTAACTCCCTAATCCGACCACCTCCCTAAATGGACCACTTAAAGTCGGTCCCAAGATAGGTCGATTTACAGAGGTTTTACTGTACATATATATGTTTGAAGTGAGAGACAAGGGATCATTGGAGTAAGGGAAGGAGAGCGTGCCCGATTACAGGGGGACCTGTAGAGAATAAGGGGTGTTGGGAAGCGAGAGGTGCCCGGATAATGATTACCAAAAAACATTAGGGACTATTCTTTATTTATATACACATAATAAATTATATAACATATATATATATATATACCTATATATCTATAAAGTCACTAGGAGAGTAATACGCGGGAAAGGTTTGTTTTTGTAGATTTTTGTCTTTGAATAATCCTTTTAAAATGCAATAACAAAAAGTCACCACAACCTCCCAGTGTTTGAGCTACTTGTGAGCTGCTCCTAGGAGCTGCTCGGCCCGTCCCGTCCCGGCCCGGCGGCTGACCACGGTAATGGAGCCGCCCCTTGTAACCCATTTACCCCTCCATCAGCGCACTAAGACGTGGCGCCTCGCCACGGCGGCCTTCCTTATGAGATTGCGCATCTAAATTCTACATCGAGAAGGCATCAAACTGCCATTCATTCACAGCACTCACTGGGATACAGAGGTGTCAGGGCATCACTGTCACTGTCACTGTCACCACAGCAGGTCACACCGGCGCCGATTGTTACACGTGCCACGAAAACAGCCGCACGAGTGCGTTATCATGTTTGTCTTGTTTGTTGTTGCTTTATGTCCTAGCAACATCTAAGGTCATATCAGGACGGGTACCGACTTGTGAGAGTGCGTACTCATGGCGACTTTATATTGCTGCTCCACTGGGAAACCAGGCAACATCTAAGGTCATATCAGGACGGGTACCGATTTGTGACAGTGCGCACTCATGGCGACTTTATAGACCAGACCGCCCGCATCATGACCTGATATCCCACTCAGTCACGTTATCATAAATACATTCCAGGGTTGCCTGTGCCTGAGACAGGGGCACACAGTGTATTAGCAGAAAAGGGACCACACACCTGGGTTTGACAACCAACTCAACCCACGTGTGGCTGTGTGTGTGTGGTGCTGGGGGTGGGTGGAGGTTGAGGCGGAGGCGGGGAGGCGACCGGAAGTGGCCGGGTCGATTTGTCCGCGCCTGGGTGGGGTCTGTATATGTGCATGTGTGAGAGTGAGAGAGAGAGAGAGAGAGAAAGAGGTTTGGTCGGTTTGTGACAGTGTGCACTCATGGCGACTTTATAGTGCTTCCCCACTAGGAAATCAGGCCGCCAGCACCATGACACAATATGCCACTCCGTCACATTATCCTGACACCAAGCCAACTAGTCCTTGTCCAAGCCTATTAATGCCGAATGCCAAGCTAGGAAGTGACAAACATCAATTCTTTAAGTTAATGATTTGACTTCCCAATCTCCCGCACGGGAGGCCACCGCTCTACCAATTCGGACAGAAAGACAGAGAGAGAGAAAGAGAGAGAGAGAGTGGGTGGGGAAGGGGGTGGGGAGGGAGAGCGAGAGAGAGAAATAGAGAAATTGAGAGGGAGCGAGCAGTAAGTCGGGACAGATATAGAACTCCATAAATATCCTTTTAACAAGCTCGGCAGTGAGTGGGCTGCCGGGGGTTGGGGGGGGGGGGTGTTCCCATCCCCCGCCCCCCCCCCCCCACCCGCCCCCGTAGATTCACTACTAACTACTGTGAATTCCCAGACCTTTCAATGCCCCTAACCGAATGGCATTGTTTGCCTCGCGACAGGATAAATAAACAATGCTCCTTATTGGCTCACAACACACGTCTGTTGAAAGGCCGATCCGTATTATATCTTAGCTTCACGTACAGTTGTGTCGTCTTGCCCCGTCCTACTCCTCGGTCAGATACCACTTTGTACAGTGGTTGAGTGGTATTCACTTGGAGCGGTCTTACTGGTTACTGATATTAATTAGTCTGAAGGTGAGGCAAACTAAAGGCCTGGTCATATACACGTTAGTTGGTGGGTGATGGTGGGTGGTGGTGGTGGGTGGTGGTGGGTGGTGGTGGGTGTGGTGGTGGGTGGTGGTGGTGGGTTGGTTGAACGTAGTGGAGGCTAACCTAGTTGAACGTAGTCGAACGTAGTTGAACTTACCGGCATCCATACTTCTCCGTGATGAGAACGTGATAAGAATGTGTGTGGGCCGTGAGTTCCGATTTAAGCTTTGGACATGTTCAAAAGAGAGGTACATTTGAGGCAGACGTAGCCTCTGTGATAATAACATACTCTAGCTTACTCTAGCGTACTCTAGCATACTTTGACCCACACAAAACCTTGGCCGTTCTGAACGTAGTTGAGCATAGTGGAGGGTAACATAGTTGACCGTAGCTGAATGTAGTTGGATGTGCTGGGATCCGTAATGTAACGTACCGGAATCCGTACCATAACGTATTTATGGTACTATTAGGTGAGTGATCAACCAAAACCTGCCGTACCTTAACATAGTTTAACGTAGTGATAGCACGTTTCACCCACATTAATCTATCCTACGTTCAACCTCATTCAACTACATTCACTAACGTGTATATGACCAGGGCTTAAAGGTCATCTCATGAAAGAATATCCGGTCTCGGACTTCTCTGTATTTCATTCAGTTTTTCAGCCTCTCTCCATATCTCTCTCTCCACCTCTCCATCTCTCTCCATCTATCTCCACCAGTCCATCCTCTCTCATTCTCACGCTCTCGATTTCCTTCTGTGTCCCCTCCTCTCTATCTCTGCCTCTCTATCTCTGCCTCTCTTTTCCTCTCGCTCTCCATTCTCGTGTCTCTCTATCTCTCTTTCTCTCTAGCTCATGTTCCCGCGCTCTCAGTTTCTCTCTATCCCTCTGTCTTTCCCAGTATCTCATCTCTTCCTCTCTCTGTCCGTCTGTCTTCCATTCGCATGCTCTCACTTCATCTCGATCTCTCTATCTGCCTCTCTCTAGCTCAGTTTCATGCTCTCTCAGTTTCTCTCTATCCATCTGCCTTTCTAAGTCCCCCTCTCTTCATCTCTCTGCACCCCCTCTCTCTCTCTCTTTTCCCCTTTCTCGCACATTCTCATGATCTGGTCAAAAGCCTGGTTTGTTCAGTATTAGGATAAAAGGCGATGGTGCTGCTGGTGGCCTGGTCTCCCAATCGGGCAGCATTATACTTTTGTATAGACACTATCGGTACCCGTCCTGATGTGGCCTTTGGTGTTGCTCGGACGTAAAGCCCCACCAAAACAAGCAGACAAATTCGCGCTTTTCCCTTTCGTTCCTTATATCAGATTTCTTCATCCCAAACCACAAGAGAAAAGAAAACAGGGAGGAGCATGGCCAGCAGAGTGGAGATAGAGAGAGGTGTGGGCGAAGTGTGGTCCGGATAGCAAGGGCTGGCTTGTGCATGGGTATTGGTTGATTGTTGGAGTTTTACGTCTTGGCAACATCTAAGGTCATATCTGAACAGGGCAGTGAGACAAGTCCATAATGAAAGGCTGGCTTGTGCATGGGTATTGGTTGGTTGTTGGAGTTTTACGTCCTGGCAACATCTAAGGTCATATCAGAACGGGTACTGACTTGTGACAGTGCACACTCATGGCGACTTCATAGTGCTGCCCGACCGGGAAATCAGGCCATCGGCACCATGACATAATATCCCACTCAGTCACATTATCCTGACACTGAGCTAACCAGTCCTTGCCCTATCCTATTAATGCAGAGCGCCAAGCTAGTAAACAACAAGTATCAATTTTAAAGTCATTAGTTTGACTCGACCGGTAACCGAACTCCCAACCTTCCACACGTGAGGCCCGCGCTCTACCGATTCGGCCACCGCGCCTGCCAGTTACATTTAGAAGGAATCTGTGTCTGTTCCATTTAGAAGGATTCAGTGTCTTGCTTGTCAATCAGATAAATAATGTCTTTGGTTGCATCTTATTCAGATTTGACCAAAATTAGATGCCATGGCATCTGCTATCAATATCAGAACAGCAATGAACATTTCGAAACATGCAATACATATATATGTCCTCTCTTTTTTCTCTTTTCACTCACTGCCGTGCTCTCTCGATTCATCGCTTTGTCCCTGTCTTTCCAACCCTGCCTCTTATTCTCTGTCTCTCTTCCTCCATTTCCCCCTGCCCCTACACATCACACAGCCCCGCCCAGCCCCGCCCAGCCCCGCCCAGCCCCGCCCAGCCCCAGCTATTACACCTACCGGGTATCAGCATGGTTGCTAACATTGGAAAATGAAAAAAACAGAATATCTGGGGTCTGGGGGTATTCCCTCTGAAAAATGTTTGATGCTCTATGGACACACCAATCCATAAGTTTGATATCTTTTTTTTTTTAAACAAAAAAACCCCGGAAGATCGGCGGAAAATGATGACGGGGGGATAAAAATAATGTAGACCTTACTGCGAAACTGTAAGGGTTGGCAACCCTGCATCACCAACGATGCATTGGACCAAACGCTGATGGCAGAGCTTACTCAGATCTAGGAGGCCCCTTGTGTTATATACTGCTCATGTCTCCAGCAGGTCAAACAGAATGAGAGAAGCAGTAGGTAAGGCCATGGAAAGGGCAGAAACCACCCACCCAGAGCTGCCACTTTAGCCTCCTGTTACACCTGCTAATTTTCCAGGCCACGGCCCACCTCCACCATCGAGATACGTAGCAACCACCAGCGCAAGTACGCCGTTGCGTACCACAGTAAAACCTCCCTAAATCTACCGACCATGGGACCGATGGACATGGTCCATTTAGGGAGGTGATTGGTTTAGGGAGTTAGAATATCCTTAGAATGGTATTGTGGGGACCCAAATAAAACGATTGATATAGGGGAGTGGTCGATCTGTGGAGGTGGTCGGTTAGAGAGGTTTTAATGTACTTTCAAACATATATGATAAATAAACCAATATATTGCAACCATGATCATCATCACCTTTTTTGTTATTATTTTCGGTTTATAAAATTGGGAAAATAGCTGTAGCAAAGTAGGAGTAGATCAGTGGCATGGCGCAAAGCAATGATCAGTTCATATGAATCAAATCTAACTACCCCCCCCCCACCCCACACACACACAGAAAATTAAACCACCCCAAAAAAACACTCACAACACAATAACAAAAGGGGGAAAAAACACCAAAAGAACTGTGTGTGGTGGTTGTCTCATGGGTATGGTCTCAGAGCACATACTATATGAAATAATGTTGCTCCGCCCCCCCCCCTCTCCTCTCGCCTCTCGCATCAGACGAACGTTCACCAAACACCTTTGTGTCGGCTAAGGTACCTGAGCGCAGTAACCATGGAAACGGGCCGTATCTGTAGCCGGGTACAGTCCCACGTGCCCATCAACCTACACGGAACACATCAGACTGCCCACCTCGTGGGACATTGGGTGATGCTGCCACGGGGGCATGGTCTCCCGGTGGAGCAGCACTATAAAGTAGCAATGAAGGTGGTAGCCATCTTGAAATGACCATAAATGTTGCATGGATGTAAAACCGCAAGAAACACTAGATTGAGTTTCAGTTGGTTAATGGGAGTCTCTCTTTGTTGCTATCACATTTGGACATAATCAATTATTCTGACAGTGCGCCCTGCTGGCTGACTAGCTTCCTGCCTGACAATATCCGCTGAGACATGAGAAGCACTCATCTAATCACACATGCGTAAAGTAAGAAGGTATTGGCCTACGGAGGAACTCCTATTGAGAACTCTCTCAGCAAAGGGAGAGGGACGTAGCTCAAGCGGTAGAGTGTCCACCTGTGAAAGTGTGGGTCATCTGATTGATTCTGCTCAGTGGACCCATTTGCAGTTTGGGCTATTTTCAATTCCAACCAGTGGTCCACAACTGGTCCATCAAAGGCTGTGGTATATGCTGTCCTGTCTGTGGGAAAGTGCATATAAAATACCCCTTGCTGCTTATTGGAAAGCATAGCCTATGTGGCGGCAGCAGGTTTCCTCCAAAGAAATATGCCAGAATGACCATATGTTTGATAAAGATGCACTGCAGAGGCATTGTTAAATAAAACAAGCTTCTTTTCTCTCTCAGCAATGTCAACAGTGTAAGTAAATGCAACGCAGCCAACCCTTCCCATGTGAACAACAAGAACTTGGTAAAAGTAAAAATACCATCTTCTATTGCTGTTGACATTTCATGGTTAATGAATGATTGCGAGGTTACGGTAGCCTATGGCAACACGTTGTGACAGCAGCACTCATGTCGGTGGTGTCCATTGTGAGACGCACTGTCTATGTTGATACATGTACTGCTGTTTTTTCTCTCTCCTTAGTGACCGTTAAAATATTATGTAATGTTTAGGGGGAAAGGGTGGTGTGGGTGTAGGCCCAAGTATTATGTGGCATATAGTCTAGCATTACAAAGCATTACAAGGGTGTAGATGTCTGATTTTGACAAAAAAATAGCTTTACGTAATATTTAAACGGCCCCGAAAAATAATGAAAATCAAAGTTCAAGCAAGACACAATTAGTAGCTAAATTTTCCTGATATGTAAGGAGGTTGATTTCATATGGGTCAAAGTCAAAGGCTAAGTCCCATTTGAAATCAACCCACCCACCCGCAAGGACTATTTACGATGCCTTGAAATATGTATAATTGAGATTTTTTTTTAAACACGAAAAATCATCGTACATATACAGAGCAATTTTGTGTATTTTCGATTGAACTATATTGTGGTGACTTCATAATGTATTAGTGCCATTCAACGGAGTACAACACATTCACGTATACAAAGTTATGTGTGTGCGATGACATTGTCGGCTGTGAAGCAGGTGAAATGGTGAATCTTTGACTCACTTGGCCTGCACTTGTAGGCGACCTCCAGGTACTTGCTGGTGCCCGGACACGGGTCCTCCCCGAACTCTGCCGCCGCCGCCACCAGCTTGCACGTCCGGCGGTCTTGACACTTCTGGAGAACCACCTGGAGGAAGACAGGAGGCGCAGCTAGTTAGCAGTGTTTGGTGAATCGTGGGAGAAGGATATTATAGTGTACCATTACAGGGGAATCTCACAGTGCAGCGTAAATTAAGGGGCGCTGACAGTGCTACATGTTAAGGAGAATAATGCTACGCAGAGGACAGTATAATTCATAGCAGTAAGTGACAGCGCAACATATCGTGGGAGAAGGACATGACAGTGTACCATTACAGGGGAATCTCACAGTGCAGCGTAATTTAAGGGGCGCTGACAGTGCTACATGTTAAGGAGAATAATGCTACGAAGAGGACAGTATAATTCATAGCAGTACGTGACAGCGCAACATATCGTGGGAGAAGGACATGACAGTGTACCATTACAGGGGAATCTCACAGTGCAGCGTAATTTAAGGGGCGCTGACAGTGCTACATGTTAAGGAGAATAATGCTACACAGAGGACAGTATAATTCATAGCAGTAAGTGACACCGCAACATATCGTGGGAGAAGGACATGACAGTGTACCATTACAGGGGAATCTCACAGTGCAGCGTAATTTAAGGGGCGCTGACAGTGCTACATGTTAAGGAGAATAATGCTACACAGAGGACAGTATAATTCATAGCAGTAAGTGACACCGCAACATATCGTGGGAGAAGGACATGACAGTGTACCATTACAGGGGAATCTCACAGTGCAGCGTAATTTAAGGGGCGCTGACAGTGCTACATGTTAAGGAGAATAATGCTACGCAGAGGATAGTATACTTCATAGCAGTAAGTGACAGCGCAACATATCGTGGGAGAAGGACATGACAGTGTACCATTACAGGGGAATCTTACAGTGCAGCGTAAATTAAGGGGCGCTGACAGTGCTACATGTTAAGGAGAATAATGCTACGAAGAGGACAGTATAATTCATAGCAGTAAGTGACACCGCAACATATCGTGGGAGAAGGACATGACAGTGTACGATTACAGGGGAATCTCATAGTGAAAATAATGTGGCACTGTAATATATGATAGGAGAACGTGACAGTATAACTCATAGTAGCAGGCGACAGTGCAAGAAGAAGAATGTCACGTTGTAATATAAGGCAGAAGAATGTGACAGTATAACTTATTAACAGAAAATGACAGTAAAAACATATTGTGGGACATTGTAATGTACTGCTGAGCAGCTAAATGACTTTAAGCTGAAACTTCGGAGACAAATGGACAAGAAGAAGATTGGGAATGTACACTTTGTTTATCTACTTGTGCAAGAGTGCTTGAGTATGAGAACTGTCACAAACATACTTGATTGCAATACACAACTACCAAGCGTGAAGACCTAGTATGCGGCAAGGAATAGTATGTCATTAGGGCCTAGATCAGCCAGAAGAGGATCTGGAAGTTAATCTTTAAGTGACAGAACAAATTATAGCAGTAAGTGACAGAAAGGAGAATAATGTCACGTTGTAATATACGGCAGGAGAATATGAGAGTATACCATATAGCAGTAAGTGACAGTACAACATATCGTGGCAGAATAATCTGCCAGAATGACCATATGTTTGATAACATTGGGTGCGGAAGGTCAGGAGTTTGAAGCCCAGCCGAATCAAGGAGAATGAGTGACATTGTAATATATGGCAGGCGAATGTGACAGTATAAATTATAGCAGTAAGTGACAGTACAACATAGTGCAACATAGAATGGGAGAAGAAAGACAGTGTAATACACCACAGGAGAATGGGACAGTGAAAACTATAGCGACAGGTGACAGTGCAACATATTGCAGGACAAGACAGTGTTTGCAACATATGGCTTAATAACAATTCCTCTGAGATATTGCAGCACACTATGCTAGGTGTGGACGACTAAACCCAGGATGCAAACACACTCGTCAACCTGTGGTTGTTTGCCAAAATGAGTCGTGGTTGTTGACGGTGTACGCTGAGCTTTAAATCAGAAGTGACATCAACACCATGAAGCCCCAGGTGACATTTCATGGTTAATGAATGATTGCGAGGTTACGGTAGCCTATGGTAACACGTTGTGACGTCAGCACTCATGTCGGCATTGTCCATTGTGAGACGCACTGACCAATTAGACACTGTCTGTACGCGCACATCTAGGTCACGTCGCACTGAGTGTCTGCGCACATCTAGATCACGTCGCACTGAGCTGCTCACCGAGCTGCTCAAGGACACCCGCCACCTTACTCGTAATCGTATCTGCCTATTCGTAATGGGACATCCGCATTTAAAAAATGTTCATGGTTGTACAAAGCATACTACTATTCCAAGTCCCCCCTCCCCCCCCCCCAAGTAGTACACATCAACATGTTACAGTGTCAATCTGCACTGCCCTCTATAGATATTGATAGGAAGATAAAGATAAGAATAGTGTAGCAATCTGCACTGACCTCTTAGATATATATTGATAGGAAGATAAATATAAGGATAGTGTAGCAATCTGCACTGACCTCTTAGATAGATATTGATAGGAAGATAAAGATAAGAATAGTGTAGCAATCTGCACTGACCTTTATAGATATTGATAGGAAGATAAAGATAAGAATAGTGTAGCAATCTGCACTGCCCTTTATAGATATTGATAGGAAGATAAAGATAAGAATAGTGTAGCAATCTGCACTGCCCTTTATAGATATTGATAGGAAGATAAAGATAAGAATAGTGTAGCAATCTGCACTGACCTCTTAGATAGATAATGATAGGAAGATAAAGATAAGAATAGTGTAGCAATCTGCACTGACCTCTAGATAGATATTGATAGGAAGATAAAGATAAGAATAGTGTAGCAATCTGCACTGACCTCTTAGATAGATAATGATAGGAAGATAAATATAAGGATAGTGTAGCAATCTGCACTGACCTCTTAGATAGATATTGATAGGAAGATAAAGATAAGAATAGTGTAGCAATCTGCACTGACCTCTTAGATATATATTGATAGGAAGATAAATATAAGGATAGTGTAGCAATCTGCACTGCCCTTTATAGATATTGATAGGAAGATAAAGATAAGAATAGTGTAGCAATCTGCACTGCCCTTTATAGATATTGATAGGAAGATAAAGATAAGAATAGTGTAGCAATCTGCACTGACCTCTTAGATAATATGAAGAAAATAGATAGTGACTTTAGTAGATATTGATAGGAAGATAAAGATAAGATGTAGCAATCTGCATGACTCTTAGATATATATTGATAGGAAGATAAATATAAGGATAGTGTAGCAATCTGCACTGCCCTTTATATATATTGATAGGAAGATAAAGATAAGAAGAGTGTAGCAATCTGCACTGCCCTTTATAGATATTGATAGGAAGATAAAGATAAGAATAGTGTAGCAATCTGCACTGCCCTTTATAGATATTGATAGAGATAAAGATAAGGATAGTGTAGCAATCTGCACTGCCCTTTATAGATATTGATAGGAAGATAAAGATAAGAATAGTGTAGCAATCTGCACTGCCCTTTATAGATATTGATAGGAAGATAAAGATAAGAATAGTGTAGAAATCTGCACTGCCCTTTATAGATATTGATAGGAAGATAGAGATAAGAATAGTGTAGCAATCTGCACTGACCTCTTAGATAGATAATGATAGGAAGATAAAGATAAGAATAGTGTAGCAATCTGCACTGACCTCTGAGACAGATATTGATAGGAAGATAAAGATAAGAATAGTGTAGCAATCTGCACTGACCTCTTAGATAGATAATGAGAGGAAGATACAGATAAGAATAGTGTAGCAATCTGCACTGACCTCTTAGATAGATAATGATAGGAAGATAAAGATAAGAATAGTGTAGCAATCTGCACTGACCTCTTTGATAGATATTGATAGGAAGACAAAGACAAGAATAGTGTAGCAATCTGCACTCACCTCTTAGATAGATAATGATAGGAAGATAAAGATAAGAATAGCATAGCAATCTGCATTGACCTCTTTGATAGATATTGATAGGAAGATAAATATAAGAATAGTGTAGCAATCTGCATTGACCTCTTAGATAGATATTGATAGGAAGATAAAGATAAGAATAGTGTAGCAATCTGCACTGCCCTTTATAGATATTGATAGGAAGATAAAGATAAGAATAGTGTAGCAATCTGCACTGCCCTTTATAGATATTGATAGGAAGATAAAGATAAGAATAGTGTACCAATCTGCACTGACCTCTTAGATATATATTGATAGGAAGATAAATATAAGGATAGTGTAGCAATCTGCACTGACCTCTTAGATAGATATTGATAGGAAGATAAAGATAAGAATAGTGTAGCAATCTGCATTGACCTCTTAGATAGATATTGATAGATAGATAATCACAGAATACACAACTATCAAGCATGAAGATCTAGATAATTAATATAAACTGCTTGATAAAGCAGTTGATATTAATTAGTGTCATTCCCAGACCCTTAGATCATGGTTGGGCCCTAAGATAACTCATAACAAATAGATTCTTTGAATATCTATAAAAAAAAAAGATTGACAACTTCTCATCATAATAACTCTGAATAAAGAAAGTTGTGTTGTTCATGTTATTGCCCCTTTAAAGTTGCATAGTCCGATAGGTTTGAGTTTCGATCAATTCTGAGATAAATATAATTATTAGGTTGATCGTTATAATCTACTTTACTTTAAAGTAAATTCGCTTTAAAAGGACTATCTTAGGAGATATTTGAAGTGAAAACATCCCAAATTAATGTTGGCATCAAACCAATGACTTGAAAATGTATACTTGTCGCTTCCTAGCCAGGTGCTCAGCATTATTAGAATAGGGCAAGGACTATTTGGCTTAATATCAGGATAATGTGACTTGTCTGTATGCGCACATCTAGGAGCACAACAGGTCATGGTGCTGGCAGCTTGGTATCCCAGTGGGACAGCACTGTAAAGTTGCCATGAGGGTGCACTGTCACCAGTCAGTACACTTCCTAGATGTTGCCAGGACATAAAACTCCAACAACCAACCAACCAGGCTTCAGCAGTAACGTTAACTATTAAATTGTCTTAGTATGATGTAGCATTAAATGTTTAATAAAGGCATCTGTATGTAGATTCAAATCTGGATAATGGCTTCACTTTTGAAAAGTTGATGCTTTCATCGGACTATGCAACTTTGAGCAATCAGACACCGTTGCGTGTTGCAAGGTGCTCACCCAGCCCATCATTAGGTGCTATTATTTCCAGATTAGACCCCCCAAGTCTCCTCTGGTCGGCGACTCCTTTTGATGTCGGGGAATGAGGTGGTGCATCGTGGCTTTTAAAAGCCCTCCACCAAAACCACCGTCGCCATTTTGATGCTTGGAGGAGCGATTTAGCTGCGCGCGGAGTCTTTGTTGAAAATGTCAGCCAGAGCGTCCGTGCATAGTCAATCTCTGCCACCTGCTGGCAGTAAAGCGTACTAAGGCGGCGCGTGTATGGAATGGCATATTGTGTGTGGCGAGGTGCAGGGAGTAGGATCAGTGTATTATTGCGCAGACGTTTATTTTGATCGGGCGGATGCTTCCTGCCCGGTTGAATGACACTAGTACCATGTGAAATGACCGGAATATAGTTCCATAACAAATAAAAGACTAACTTTGCGAAAGTCTGATTAAAAATATATTAATTGAAAGACGCAATTGTACATATTGACAGCCGTCATAATAATTAATAGTCATCATGGGTGGGAGAGTTGGTTTCAAATGGGACTCAGCCTTGAACTTCGGCCCACTTGAAATCACTCCACCTACCCATGGTGAGTAATGTTATACATGTAAAATCATGTCTTTTGTAGAAGCTGACAAAAGCCATCACTTAAGATGTCTGCCCTCGACACTACTTGTCACAGTGGTAGCATAAACAATTAAACAACATCCCACCTTTCAGTAACATGACCAACACAACTTTATTTATTGACAACTATCATGATCGAATGCCCATGGTTTGCATAACTTGAAACCACCTGGCAGTTATTTAGGGCATAATCAAGACTGGAGACACCGGATGGGGTGGTCGAATCGATAGAGCGCAGGTTTCCTGTGAGGAAGGTCAGGAGTTTGAAGCCCAGCTGAGTCAAACCAATTACTTATACAATTTATATTTGTCGCTACCTAACCTGGCGGTCAGCATTAATAAGATAGGACAGGGACTGGTTATCGCAGTATCAGGATAATGTGACTGTACGCGAAGGAGCTATTAGCACTCCAACGCAAATAAGGACTGATTCATTCAGCAAATACTAGACCAAGTAGCCCATGACTAGTGTAACTGCAGATATAATTATTTGCAGATACAGCAGATAATCATGCAAGGAAGGCAAGTAAAATTCAAGTGTGCAGATCTTTAATTGCAGGAGTGACATTGAACACATATTTCAGAAATCATTCACATTTCAGTGTAGAATTAGAAAACAAGAGATTTGAAGCTTTTGTGAGTAAAATAACTACATACCTCCCCACTACCGGTAATATGGCCTGTACTGCCGACATGGCGTAAAGAAACCACCAATCAATCAACGAATCAACCAAACATACGTCCCCAGCTGTCATAACACGTTGCACCGCATGCTACTGTTGAGCATGCTACGTGTGAGCATGCTACTGATGAGCATGCTACGTGTGAGCATGCTACTGATGAGGAATGGACTGTGGCTCGCTGTTTCAGGGGTTGGCGATGGGGGTTGTCACAAGGAAAGGAGGGGCAGGGGGTGGTGCGAGAAGGGGGTGGAAGTAGGTTATTGATATTGTTGCAATATTCAGAAACCATTAACCCAGAATGCCCTGCGGGTAATTAACAATGCGCACCCTCACACCTCACACACCAGTACCCGCATAGCAAAATCTCACGGAGTAGCTCGCAGAGGAGCTCGCAAAGCAGCTCCAATATCAGCAAGCAGTTCACAAGGCAGCTGCCGGAGAAGCTCTCAGTACAGCTCTCAGACCAACTTGTACAGCAGCTGCCAGAGAAACTGCCAGAGAAGCCACCAGAGCAGCTCCGAAAGTAGCTCCCTGTGCAGCTCCCAGAGCAGCACACAGAGCATCCCACATAGTAGCTCACAGGCCAACTGACAGAGCAGCTCCCAAAACAGCTCATAGAGCACCTCCCAGAGCACCTCCTAGCGCAGCTCACAAAGCAACACACAGAGCAGCTACCAGATCAGCTTTCACAGCAGCTCACAAAGCAGCTACAGGAGTAGCTCCAATAGCAGCTTCCAGAGGAGCATACAAAGCAGCTACCAGAGCAGCTCACATAACAGCTTACAGAGAAGCACCCAACGCAGCTCATACAGCAGCTCACCGCTGCATGCGCCATGTGTATTCACGCTTCTACCCACACACACAGCAGCTCACCCGACCGTTGGGGTTTTACGTCCTACCACTGCATGCATACCATTAAGGTACAAAGCGGTTCACCACCCACCCGGCCATTCATGGCAGCAGCTGATGCACTGAATATAGATATATACCACCTCCCACAATCTAACCTAGCACTTTCCACCGAGGCTACACTTGCACACATAGACAACAAGATGCTGCCATTTGGGCACCTCAATCAGAACTAACTACAGTAAAACCTCTCTAAATCGACCGACTATGGGATCGACTTTAAGTGGTTCATTTAGGGAGGTGGTCGGTTTGGGATGTTAGAATATCCTCATAATGGTATTGCTGGAACCCAAATAAAGCGATCGATATAAGGGAGTGGTCGATCTGTGGAGATGGTCGGTTAGAGAGGTTTTACTGTATAGCTTAATGCCAGTAGTAGTAGATATTACATTTATGCCGCAGTCACACTACGACGTGTTGCACCAACATTGGACAATGCGTGCCAACGTGTTGGGTTTTTGGGCGAAACGTCGGTACACGTCTGGCACGTTACCGGCGCGTCGGTACACATAAACTGATAGCAACGTGTGAGTCAACACGTTGGCGCCTGCTGGCTCGCGCCGATCATTTTGTGCTTGCACAAAACTTTCGGCGCTCCCCGACACGCCTCGACGGGTTGGAGGGGACGTTACAAACGTGTTAACAACACGTCGAAACCCGTTGCGGGCGCGCCGGCAGAATGCTGGCAGACCGTTGAGCAACGTTGCTTAACACACCAATAGCGCGCCACCAACCCGCCACTAACACACTGCGCCCCGTCAAACTTTGTCCCAAAACGCCGAAAAGTTGGACGTGTCTCGCGTGCTAGCAAATATTTTGCGCGGTGGCGGCACGCCGGAAAACACATCATAGTGTGACTGCACCATCCGTACTACCTCATGTGTACTGTATGTCATTTCAACCAACAGGTTCTAATGTTATATTGTAAAGAACTGCATTGTCACATGACTGGAATATCAGTGCCCCAGGGCTGAGAACAGATTTTATTCAATGAATAAAATATATTTACAAACAAACAAAAAAATGACAGAGCAGCTCGGATACGCAGCCAGATTCAATACTTCGTCATCCCCTACACACACAAAAAACAACTCACCCACGCACCCACACACTTCAACCACGCACACAGGTAGATTCGCTCAGGTCAACCACAATGTGAAAATACAGTACAGTGAAGGCATTAACAATGCACCACAAAGGACAGAGGCATCCCAAATCTACAATGTATTACACGCGCACATTGAGAGCAGCTACACAATCTCCCCACCATCTGCACCACCACAAATGCCACCACATACACACACAACACCACTATACGCACCACCACACCACCACGCACAGCACTACACCCCCACACACCACCACAAATGCCACCACATACGTATCACACACAACACCACTATGCACATACCACCAACAACACCACAGAACACCAAACGCCCCTACACCCCATATGACACCACCACACACATCACTACACCCACACAACCACCACAAAAGCTGCTGCACACATATCACACACAACACTATACACCACCACTGCATGCATACGACCCACAACACCACACAACACGAAACATGCCCACACACCGCACGGCACACTACACCCACATACCACTACACACGCCACCCCACACATATCACACACAACACTATACACCACTACTGCACACATACCACTCACAACACCAAACATGCCCACACACCGCACGGCACACTACACCACCACACGCAGCACTACACCCACTTTCCACCACACACGCCACCCCACACATATCACACACAACACTATACACCACCACTGCACACATACCACTCACAACACCACACAACACCAAACATGCCCACACACCCACACTACACCACACGCAGCACTACACCCACACACCATTACACACGCCACCCCACACATATCACACACAACACTATACACCACCACTGCAAACATACCACTCACAACACCAAACATGCCCACACACCGCACGGCACACTACACCACCACACGCAGCACTACACCCACATACCACTACACACGCCACCCCACACATATCACACACAACACTATACACCACCACTGCACACATACCACTCACAACACCACACAACACCAAACATGCCCACACACCCACACTACACCACACGCAGCACTACACCCACACACCATTACACACGCCACCCCACACATATCACACACAACACTATACACCACCACTGCACACATACCACCCACAACACCACACAACACCAAACATGCCCACACACCCACACACCACACTAGACCACCAGACGCAACACTACACCCACACACCACCACACATGCCACCCCACACATATCACACACAACACTATACACCACCACTGCACACATACCACCCACAACATCACACAACACCAAACATGCCCACACACCCACACTACACCACATGCAGCACTACACCCACACACCACCACACACACCACCCCACACATATCACACACAACACCATACACCAGCACTGCACACATACCACCCACAACACCACACAACACCAAACATGCCCACACACCACCACACACCACACTACACCACCACACACAGCACTACACCCACACACCACCACACACACCACCCCGCACATATCACACACAACACTATACACCACCACTGCACACATACCATATGATGTTACCAGGACGTAGAACACCCACACTACACCACACGCAGCACCCCACACATATCACACACACCACTATACACCACCACTGCACGCATACCACCCACAACACCACACAACACCAAACATGCCCACACACCCACACTACACCACACGCAGCACTACACCCACACACCACCACACATGGCACCCCACACATATCACACACAACACTATACACCATCACTGCACACATACCACCCACAACACCACACAACACCAAACATGCCAACACACCCACACTACACCACCATACACCACCACTGCACACATACCACCCACAACACCAAACACCATACTCACACACACATCACACCCTCACACACCATACCACCACTAACAACACTACACCCATACACACCACCACACACAACACTACCCCCACACAACACGATACACCACCACTGCACACATACCACCAACTACACCACACCCAACACCCACCCCACACAGAGAGCAGCTCTTGTGCATGCTCCACGGTCATTGCTATGCTTCGGGCACGTGGTTATTATGGCCTGCACCCATCAGTAGACTCGTCATGGGTGCCGGGCATCCTCTGCTCAGACGAAGATAAAACGGGAACTGATAGGCAAATTGACACCTGACCTTGACCTCATTTCCACACAGTCTGCTAGCCCTATAACACCTGGGTAAGAGAACGCGCAGGTTAGCTTGGTCTTCGCACCAAATACTCTCAGAAAATGTTGCAGTTCACTGAAAATTCACAGCTTGTATTTATCATCAGGCAATCTAGGGACACTAACTGCCATCTGGCGGAATTTAGGGGAGAAATGATTATATTCGCTGGACAATATTGATGAACGCTGAATGCAGTGGCTGAATCAGTAAGAGCGCATGCTTCCCGTGTGGAAGGTCGGGAGTTTGAATCCTGAGAGCTTGAGTCCCAGCCTTGTCTCGAATCATTGATATGTGATGTCACATATCAATGACTAACAAAATTGATACTTGTCGCTACCTAGCCTGGTGCTTGGCATTACTGGGATAGGGCACGGACTGGTTAGTTCAGTATCAGGATAATGTGGCTGATTGGGAAAGTGGGTCATGGTGCTGGAGGTCTGGTCTCACAGTGGGGCAGCACTATAAAGTTGCCATGAGTATGCACCGTCACAAATCAGTTCCCATTCTGGCCCGGTTACATTACGACGCTTCTCACCAAGGCGCGTCGACATGTGTGATATTTTGCCGCAACGTCGGATTACATCAGGAAGTGTTACACGTGCGTTAGGCGCATGTTGGTATTCGTTGATGGACTGCGACGGTCGACGTGGGTTGGCAGCGCACATCATCGCACATCGAAAGTTTTGTGCTTGCGCAAAACCTTTGATGTGTGACGACGCGCGGGTGCCAACATTATGGTGACGTTAGGCGCACGTCGAGATACGTTGGACGCGCTGGAATAATGTTATGCGAACGGTAGGCACTCGCCGCGCATGCATGAGTCGTTTCCACACCTTGCGCCAAACTGTTGCATTGTTGTATTACATCCTAGCAACATCTAAGGTCATATCAGGAGAGGCACACCAAACTTTTTTTGTTGTTTTTTCTCACGCGTCGATATACGTTACCACAACATGGGCCGCACACTACCAACACGGTGCGCTGACGTCAAACTTTTTCCCACCACGCCGAAAAGTTTGACGTTTCTCGACTTTTTTTGCACGTTGGCGGCACACCGGCGAGAAGCGTCGTAATGTGACAGGGGTATTAGATGTTGCCAGGATGCAAAAGCTCACCAAAGATAGTTAAAGCATTAGTGCTATATTTACATGTCAAATGTCTATGCTGAGTAATAGTAGTGTAACATATTTGGGAATTGTGGGGTGAGTTTTATTGAGTGCTATGCAGCTAACAGGCTGCCAGGAACCAGCTAATTAGGTCACCTGACTGGTACCTGGCTGCATTGGTACTCTGTAGCCAATGGGCTGCCGGCTACAAGCTGAACTGAACTCCGAAACATATTCTCCAGCACAGTCTCCCACGGATTCTGTATGTATATAACGTGATATGTGTCTGGAGAGTGACAGAGCTGATTCTTCTGACATTTGTTTGTGAGGTCAATTTGAAAGCAGTGCGATTTTCATAGAAAACAGTCATATTGTCTTAATGATTTGCAGATTGGTTTATGTATGAACTGATGACTTACTTATAAATAAAAACAAGTCCGATATACTTATTTTCTTATTATCCTGTAATTTGTAATTGTATATCTATATTGTTGTGCCTTAGTAGTGGCAATTATTATTAGGGCTGGAAGACATGTTATTCAGAGGAATAAAACCCCTTGAATAACCAAAACACAAAACAAACAAAAACTCCCGAAGATAACAGATATGAATAAAAGGACAAATATGTAAACAACATCGAAATGTATTTGAGCGAAAATAGGGGATTTACTGATTCTCAATTCACAAGGCCTTCTCAAGTCTCATGGCATATACTCTGTTATATATAAATGGAGGTCGAAGCAAAACTGTGCTGGATATCATCTACTGAAGTCTAGGTCTCATCCAGCCAGTCTACACCACACACCATTAAGTTTAAATAACATTTAAATATCACCATCTAATTCTGATGGAAGCTGAAATATGACTTCATACATATGACATACAATGAAATACACAACAAGTCACACATACACACGAAGAGTCAGGCCAGAGCACTGAGGGCGGTGGTCGAATCGCTAGAGCGCAGGCCTCGCATGCGGGAGATTGGGATTTCGCCTCCCCGTTGAGTCAAACCGATGACTTATAAAATTGATACTTGTCGCTTTCTAGGTTGGCGCTCGGCATTAATAGGACAGGGGTAGTATTGGTTAGCTCAGGGTCAAGATAATGTGACTGAGTGGGATATCAGGTCATGGTGCCAGCAAACTGATTTCCGTGAGGGGCAGCACCATAAAGTCACCGCGAGTGTGCACTGTCACAAGTCGGTACCCGTCATGATATGACCTTAGATGTTACCAGGACGTAAAAAACGTCAGATTTTCAGAGCGGGGATCACACTTTGTAACACTTGGGGTCTATAACTAGTATAAGGCAGCAGTTGTATTATTATGAACCGGTGCTAGTTGCCGCCATTTTGTTGGGGCCGGATGCGGACAGCTGACCTGGTGTCATGCGCTGATCTAGTGCTTCAGAAGGTCTTAGTTGCCGCCAGTGCAATGGTGTGAAGCACCAGAACATTATTAATTGAATATATATACATGTATAATGGATTCTTCCCAGCTAAGCGAACATATATACTTTGCAACTTCCTTCATACCCCTGTAATGAACGTGTTGACACCGTGAGCTGTGTGATGGAACTGTTTATTTACAACAGTTACTGTTCTCCCAGCATGCCTCAGTCATGACATCACCGTGACCTCTGACCTGGATACATAACATCTCCTTTTCAATATATACTTAAATTATCATGAGTGACTTCAGGTATTCCCCTTATATATCCAAGTGAATATTTTTCTTAATTTAGAATATCTTCACCTCCTTTGGAATATTTTACAGTATCTTATTGTATTACTGGTATATGCTTGACTATACTTAATTTTCAAAATACATGTTTGTGCGATGTGAAAAAACATGCATTGTACACATTTACATCTAGACATATATGTCGATCTTTAATCTTACTTTTACATCTAACATTGTGAAATTGCGTTAAGCTTAAACTATTATTCATTTTTAACACTATACATGTCTTGTGTGAGTTCATATCTAAACATAGACATCAACAACTTAATTATCACTATGACTATATTTGCGCTTTTATGGCAAAAAGATATTTGTTATCATGAATTCTTAAGCTATGTACATTTTTGTATCCTTAATTGTAATCTATAACCTAACTACACATTTTTAATGGTTTTTCTTTTTTTTGGCACATATTATGATGAAATCTTAAAGTATAATGTAAACACCATTGGGTTACTGTATTTGAATAATGATATATATTTCTAATATGTTGAGGTACCTATTCATTATTCTTATACAATATTGTTTCAGATTATGTCATGACTTATTTTAATAACCAAATCTGGTTGTTGGTTTACTTTGTCTGCCGTATCGTGTTATGTATGGACTTGTTTTGTTGTTTGGTTTGTTCCACTTTTTGTTTGTACTTTGTTTGTTTAAATGCCATTTGTGTGGTGTATTGATGTTGGCTGTTTGTGTCCTTTCTGCAGGACATTTATAGATGAATTTTCTGTTATGGCGCAAAATGTTGTTGTCATTGTTAATGATTTCATAATCTCTTGGTCCAGGTGTATTTGTGCTAACGATTTTACTGGATTTCCACTCATCTTTGTGGTTCTTGTATCTAATGTTGTCCCCGGTTTTAAGCGTGTGCAATGTTGCCCCTGCTTGTTTGTCAAAGTACTTTTTGTGTGTTAATTGTTTACTTTTTAACAACTTCAATTTTGAACTTTGTATTTGCGGTTTAAGCTGATGGTCTAGCATTGGTATTCGGGTTTGTAACCTTCGAGACATCAGTAGTTGTGCTGGCGATGCACCAATGCCCTGTAGTTTAGTGCTTCTGTAGTTTAGGACGCCGATATTTATGTCACTTTTATCCTTAATGGCCTTTTTCATCATCATTTTAACAGTTTGTACATACCTTTCTACTTGTCTATTGCACAAGAAAACCTTGTATAATCTACACTCTTGAACTGTGGCCCATTATCGGATACCACGTATTTAGGTATACCGTATCTAGCAAAGGTTTGTTTGAAAAGCATCAATTTGCTAGTCGTTTTGTCTAATTCTAGTACTTCAGGGAATTTGGTGTAATAATTAATGATAAATATGTAATTTATTTTGTTTACATGAAACAAGTCTACTCCTATTTTATGGAAAGGTATGGCCACGATCGGGTGACTTATTAGTGGTTCTCTGTGTTGTGTATTTCTAAATTCTTGGCAAATTTGGCATCTGGAAATGTTGTCTTCTAATTGACTTCATGCATGGCCAAAAAACTGTATCTCTTGCTAATTGTTTACATTTTACTATTCCTAAATGTGACTCATGAAGTTTATTTAAGATATTTGCCTGTAATGATTTTGGAATTATTATAAAATGGTTTTATATTAGGTGCTATCCCTTTGTTGCTATTCGGCCAACCGCTGATAGTTATACCAGTGTCTAATTTGAATGACACCTCATAGTTTCCAAGGCTGATGTCTGTATACCAGAGTCCATTCTTGTGTCCATCATTGCTGAACACAGCTCCTATGAACAAATCATAATCCTGATAGTCCTGGTGTTGCGGCTGTTGTTCATCAACATTATTTGGGTCAACGTTAATTTTGTTGATCGGTGTGGTGCGATGTTGTGATCGGCAAACTTTCAGAAAGTGTCCGATCTTGTGACACTCCGCACATTCCTTCCCACAAGCAGGGCAATTCCCTCTTGGATGAGTATACCCACATCGATTGCATTGGAAGGACTGTGATCGTTGTTGTTGATATAGTGCTGTTGCTGGTCATTTCCATTGCGGTGGGCATGTCTGTGTCATGCCGTGGCGTTCGTTGGCGGTTGCTATGCTGTCGATGATATCCTCACATTTGTTTTCACTACGAGACAGTTGTGTAGCCTTATTTTCACTTAAACGGCACATTTGTATACAATCATCTAGAGATAATTTCGGAGTTTGCAATAACCGATTCCTCAATTCATTATCTTTCACTCCACAAACTATCCTGTCGCATAATAACGAATCTTCTATATTGTCATAACAACAATGCATTACACATGATTTCAGCTCATTAATATATGTGTCCATGTTTTTGTTAGTTTGGTTGTAGGAATTAAACTGATACCATACAACTGTAATGTTCGATTTGCCCTCACAATATTGACTAAATGCAGCAATTAATGGGCCAATCTTGTCTTTTTCCGATGCGTTTATTTTCAACGTATTGTGTATCTTTTGTGCCTCGCTACCAGCAACATGAAGGAATATGCAACACTACCTTTTCGGATTTTGATGCTGCACCCTGTAAAATATTCTGACTTTTTAGGTCCGGTTCATAAATAAATAATAGTTTAAATAAATTCTAAAATATCCCCTTTTCATAAAACTCATATGTGAAGCATTGAGAAAACTGTTTTAATCATATTTAAATCATCCAGTTATTTCTATAAAGTCATTATAATAATATTCAAATTATATAAGTACCACTATAAAACCTCTCTAATAATACCTAATTCATTCTATCATGTTGCTAAATACATGTGCATAATATTCAAACCAAGTTGTGAAAACCATGGTAGATTAGGTATATTAAGTGAAGTGATAATTAATATCAGATTGTTCTAAGGTTCTACATCAAATATAACCACTGGAGATAAGAACTCTGGAAAATTATGACAGTATTGGTACATTTACATGTATTACTGAATTGAAGTATGTTGGTATTATATATTGTATGAAAGGATGTAAATGCTGAAACTAAGGGCAGCATATACAGTTGATACAGACTGGTTTCTTCACCCAGACAAATAGTCTGTGAAGAATGCCACAGAATGGGTATAATAATTAAGTCAAGAATTTCTGTGTGCCTGTTATTGTTATGGTATGACTTACAGATGCCAGTATCTGAGGGAGTGTTAGCACACAGGTGACAATGCATGGGGGCTGTGTGTGTGTGTGTTTGCAGGACCTGCCAAAGCCAGGTGTCAGGCTGGAGGTGGGAGGAGGTGTTTGTGTGTGGTGAGCCCTCCCTGCCCCACCTGGTGGCAGTTTGCTGAACTAAAGATGATAAAATATGTAATTCTCAAAGTAAGGCATGTAGAAACTCCTACTATTTTGGAGTTGTCCCAATCTAAGGGACTGGTGGCCACAGGTGTTATGTCAATATAAACAGGGTTGATATTCCCATATAAGTGTAATTGGTGAACTTGATGGAAAAATATGTATCTGACTTGGGGTGGGTGGGTTGGCCCCCCACCCCACCCCCCACCACTGACTGGAGGGGTTCAGCCAATGAAATGCCATGTGACACTCTCTGACTGAGGAGACTCCCAGCAACTGTGTACCTGTATTTTGAATGTTGAATCTGAATAAAAGAGCTGGGCAGGGGGTGTGGCAGGCAGATGACCTGGAGACAGCACAGCAGGAGGAGCCAGCCACCCCTCCCTACTAGACTTTACCACACTTAATTTCTGTGGGGTTTGATATTTCTTGGAACAGATATAGTAAGCAGATATAGTAAGCAGATATAGTAAGCAGATACAGTAAGCGGATCATCGCTTGAGTAATATCATACATTAGTGCTTTCCGGCCTCCACATACAGAAGTTAGGGTTATATTTCCTATAAAGATTCTAGTGTGTAAAATACCGCTAGTTAACAGTGGTGGACCATGACGGCTTTGTCAATTCTGGTGAGTTTTTTGTTGTTGCTTGCATTGTTGACAACGAACTGCATATTTTCTGATTCGAACAGGTACTCAGGAGGAGGCGTCCAGTGCCAATATTGTGATATTTTAATTGTGTTATTTGCTCTTAGGATTTGTTGTTGGTTGTTAACATGTTTTGTTGTGTACATTTTGAGGGCATTTTGTGGGGATGATGGGAAATGTAGCAGTATAGCTGCAGTCCTAACGCATGTGGATGGCAGATGCCCACCAGGGGTAAATGGGCGAGTGTGTTTGCCATGGGTGCATATTTTTGTGACAGACTTTAGTCAGAAGAAGACTGAAGAATGGTTGTAAGGGGTAACTTAGTGATTCTGACAGTTATGTGAATATGTGACAGCAATTTTTGGGATAGATTGGGATTTCACTGGAGTTATTGTCTGCTGGTTACAGCTAGTATTGCTGGGAGCCAGGTTCAATTATTTCAAGCTAGATTATTTTTTGTGTGGATTCACCTATTTGTGGATTTGCCTATTTGTGGATTCGCCTATTTGTGGATTCAGCTATTTGTGGGGTCACAGTGGTAAAATTGCTTATTTGGATTTGATTATTGTGGATTAGGGGTCATATTTTGCTTCTGAAAATTTGTATTGTGGGTTGGCCACAACCAGTTGCTTAATTGTGAGTCTGCTGCGGACAAGTTGGGTAGTTGTAGGTTGGCTGCAACCCTTTGAGAGTTGTGAGTCAGCTGCAGTTAGCTGGCTGCTGTGGGTAGCTACATTTGGCAGGGTGTTGGGGGTTAACCATAATAGTTTTTTCATTGGCATTGTATTTTGGCCTAGTGGTCCTGCTAGTGTGAAGCAAGCCGACTGGTAGACTGGAGTTGATCACCCATGGGGTTGACTTGTACATCTTGGTTGACCCATGTGTTTGACTAAATTGTCTAACTGACCGCATGTGTTGACTTGTGTGGAGTTGGTAACTAAGCCGACTTCTGTAATTTTTCTCATAACACGTGATTGTTACATTGAATTGAAAATTTAGTGTGCTTGGCTGGGTGCCGGGCATTTTGTGATTGAAATCCCAATTGTGGTTGTGAACCGGAAGTGTAGTAATTTCAGCTGTGGTTCAAAATTAGGGTTCACACCTGTCACTGTTCACATAAAACGTTTTTTGTTGTTGTTTTTTTGTTGTTGATTATCTCAATTGCTTGTTGCATAAATCAATGTTGATTGATAGGGGAGTCAACATCCTAACAAAATGGCTATATCGCCGGGTCAGAGCGGAAACTTTCAGAAGTGGATGGGGGATCGCATGGCAGCAGGTCAGATACCTATGGATGCCAAGGAGACTGACTATGCAGATCAGTACCTAAGAGATCTATTTGGATCGTACCAGATAGCGATGCAGCAATCTGTACCACGGGTACGAGAAAAACCGTACCGTCTGAAAATTGGGGAATTTTCTGGATTAGTAGGGATAACAGATGGGTCTGTGAAAGGGGCCTTACGGAAATGGTTGGATGGGATTGAAGCCGCCAGAGCGCATGGGGGGGATAAATTTGACGATTCAGTGATCTTGGCATTTGCCTTGACTCACTCCCAGGGTTCGTTAAGGGATGTTCTGAGGTCACTCCAAAGGAGGCAGCATGATACCCCATGGGAGGTGGTGAAGAAGGAGGTCATGGAAACCTTACTCACTGCAGATGAAGAAGAGTTTCTACAGGATACTGTGAAACGGATGACCCAAACCGATTCTGGGATGCAGTGGCTGGGGCATGGGAGCCAGATGATCTGCGGGTCCCTAGCACTACTAAGACCTTGATTAAGACCGTTATCAATTCTCTGAGTCATGCAGATGTTAGGTGTGCCATCCGTCGGCAGAAGCCGACAACTATAGAGGAGGTTGTAGTTCTGGTCAAGACGGAGGGCATGTCTAGAGATGCTGAGAGGGCATTGGGGGGAGATAGTGATGAGGAGGAGGCCATGGATGTCTCCGCTGTTAGGCATAGTCATAAAGCGAGGGATAAGGGCTCTGAGATGGGGAAGGCTGCTGAGGTACTTCGGGCCGAATTAGGGGAGGTGACACAGGCATACAAGACTATACAGGGCGAGTTGAAGAGCCTGAGGAAGCATGTTGATAGGAGGGATGATAGAAATGATGAGATGTCCAGAGGCGCAGGTCACCACAGAGGTCCTGGGGACCGGGTACCGCCTGACTTCAATCAGCAGACTTTCTTGAATGCGATAGTTGCCACTATGAGAGGTCAAGATAGTGGGGGGAACTGTCAGAACAACGGGTCAACCATTGACAACAATGGGTCTAACCAACAGAGTAGTGGCTATAACAGCCAGCAGAACGGTTCTGGGAATGTGCAACAGGGCTTGGGGTACAACCAGCGAGCCTGATACGACGTAATGATTGGGGTCGTGGGGGTAGATTTCATAATGGAGGGGGACCTCCCCGGTCATTTGCCTGCTACTTCTGTGAGGGTGACCACCGGGTGATGGATTGTCCACAGTGTGACGAGGCGGCAAAAGCCCTTAGGCACCTGCGTAAGGTGCAGGGTCCGACGATCAGTGCCATTGAACAATCAGAACCAGGGAAACTGATCGTTGCGACTGATCGCCGGCCTTGCATCAAGCTCAACCTTGGCGGGGTGAGTTTTGAGACGCTGGTTGATACAGGAGCGAGTAGATCGATTATTACTCGTAAGTGCTGGGAGCACTTGGTCAGGGCAAAGGTGGTTGCTTCCCAATTAAGAGATGGGTTGAGACTGAGGTCTCTCACAGGGCACGTGATTCCTACTTTGGGAGTCACCAGGGTGCCGATTTATGATAGGAAGGCCAACTTCTATGTAGTTGAGGACCTTCATGGGCATGAGGTGTTGCTAGGCAGCGATGCCATGGAGGCTTGCGATGTGGTGATTTATTATGAGTCGCGGGAGGTTCAGCTAGGCGGCCGGAAGCTCCCATGGGCCCATGTAGGTCACACTGACCATCGGTTGGAAGGGATGGTCTCGGAAATGGACTATTGGAAAGAGTGCTTCCCGAGGTTGTTTCCATTGGGGACAGTGAAAGGGATTGAGATGCACATCAATACTGGTGATGCAAGACCTATCCAACAGAAAGCGTACGGTATTCCTCTGGCCAAACGTCATGTCGTGGAGGAGGAGATAGAGAAAATGCTGGCCGACGATATTATCGAGCCAAGCTGTAGCCCATGGGCCAGTCCTTTGACACTCGTGCCAAAGAAAGATGGGTCCATCAGGTTCTGCGTTGATTATCGGAAGTTAAATGAGGTAACCCTGAAGGATGCGTATCCGCTCCCTAGGATTCAGGAAATTTTCGATCAATTACATGGCGCAAAGATTTTCTCATCGATTGATCTAAAGTCAGGGTATTGGCAGGTGCCAATGGCTGCCGATAGTATTGAAAAGACCGCGGGGGCTACTCACCGAGGTCTCTTTCAATTTAAGCGATTGCAATTCGGTCTGTGCAATGCACCAGCTGTGTTTCAGAGACTGATGAACAACGTTCTCGCAGAGTATCTCGGAAAGTTCTGTTTGATCTATCTAGACAATGTCGTGATATACTCGCCCAATGAAGAGTCACACCTGGAGCATGTGCGACTGATCTTGCAGGCACTGCAGGACAAGGGTCTGGTTTTGAAGGAAACGAAGTGTCACTTTGGGGTGAAACGACTAAACTTGTTGGGTTTTGTGGTATCCGATGAAGGGCTACACGCAGACCCCGAGAAGGTGCAGGCCATTAGGGAGATGGCCCCACCAAAGTCCCAAAAAGAGGTTAGGAGGTTGCTCGGTTGTGCAAATTACTATAGGCAACTGATAGTGAATTATGCCGATGTTGTAGCGCCAATGACTAACCTGACTCGAAAAAATGTACATTTCATTTGGGATAGTGAGTGCCAGGGGGCGTGGGCCGAGCTGAAAGAACGACTCTTGAATTCGGTGGTATTGCAGTTCCCAGATCCGCACCGGCCACATAAACTGTACACTGATGCTTCGGATTTTAGCATGGGGGCTATCTTGGTGCAAGCTGACGATGAAGGGGTAGAGCGTCCTGTGTACATGATATCAGGTAGATTCAACCAGGCCCAAAGAAACTACAGTACGATAGAACGTGAGGCGTATGCCATCATATATGCTTTGGTCAAATTGAGGCCATACTTATATGGTGCCGATTTTGTGATTTACTGTGATCACAAACCGCTGAAGAGCCTGTTCACCGGTGTGATGTGAAACACTCGTGTCCAGCGGTGGGCGGTGATTCTGGCCAAGTATGCAGCACCGATTGAGTACATGAAAGGTTGTGATAATGTGTGGGCGGACATGCTGTCCCGGTTGAGGTCAGCGAAGGTGATGGAGGAACCACAGGAGATGGCATGGGTGTCTGGGATGGCAGCTGAGGAGGAAGTTCCATTCAAATACTACCAATTCAAATACTACCAGTTGGATGTGGAGCTACTTGAAGGGGAGCAAAGGAAAATGAAGGAGTATGAGGAGGGCAGAAATGAGGAGAATGATTATACCCTTCATGAAGGACTTCTCTACACGCTTCGGGCTCTGGCGGGGAAACCAGAGTACCCACGGTTGGTACTGCCGGAAGGGTGTAGAAAGCAGGTGATTGAGAGAGCACATTTGGATGTAGGGCATATGGCTGCGGCAAAGACCTTGGAGCGGGTCCGGGAGCACTTTGGGTGGGCTGGAATGGCTCGGGATGTGTGGAGATACGTGTCCAGATGTGCACCATGCGCTGTCACAAAAGTTAAGTGTGACAAGCCACCCCTACTGATATGCCTCTGCCGACCGCACCTGTATTGATGGTGGGAGCAGATTTGTCGGGACCCTACCCAGAGAGTAGGCAGGGAAACCAATATTTGCTTTCCATAATTGATCACTGTATGGGCTATGTTGAAGCCAAGCCCCTACCAAATAAATCAGCTGCTCTAATATATGATTACCTGTCTAAAGAGTACATTCCCAGGTACTCACCACCTGCTGTTTCTTTGACTGACAGGGGATGTGAGTTCCATAACAAGTTGGTAGAGGGTTATCTTAAGGAGTTGGGGGTGGAGGTGCGGCACTCATCACCGTACCACCCTCAAAGTAATGGGATGGTGGAGAGGTACCATCGAACCCTGAAAGACATGCTGAAGAAGCTGGTGAATGCAAGGGCTTCTGAATGGGAAGATTATCTTGGGGACTCGCTGCTGGCTCATAGAACGACCAGTTCCAATTCAACTGGACATTCCCCTTTCGTCCTCACCTTCGGAAGGCATCCAAATAGGTCCCTTTGGAACCTAACAGATAGCACGAGGAGGGTCAACAACAAAGAAGCTGTTGCACAGAGGGTTGAGCAGTTGTCGTTGACACTTAGGGAGGCAGTAACAAACCGAGAAATAAGCAGACAATACAACCGAGCAAGAGCGGTTGATAAAGCCAATGCACCGATCATTGTGGTCGGAGACTCGGTGCTAGTTTATGTAAATGAAGGTGGCCCACTTTATGCGCAATGGGACCCCGGATACATGGTAACTAGAGTGTGGGGATCAGTCATCACATGCGTCGGACCAGAGAACAGGCGGAGGACTGTTAATAGGGATCAGGTGAAGTTGGTCGATCCCGAGGTTCGGTGGGAGAATATGAGGCCGAGACTCACAAGGGTGCAGAGGAAACGTGCGAGGAGTGGTAGGAAGAAGGATGGCATGACCAACCCAATGGCAGGTTCTGGTAGAGTCACAGCCAGGAGTGAGGTGAAGCGTGCACCTGTCCAAGGAAAGGAGGGCAGAGGGCATGGGGGTGCAGGTGGAGTGTCAAAGGCGGGAGTTAGCTTTAAGCTAGCAGGACCGGAGGATGCACTGCTGCCCTCCACACACCCATGGAAACTCCCATGGACGTTGATGAAGCTGCCAGGAGAATGTCATTTTGGGGGAGAAGGAATAGTGGGAGGGGGGTCGTGCACCATTACAACACGAGGGGGAGGGGTAGCAAGAGGGGGAGAGATGCAACATCACCAAATCCTCAGCAACCCACCCGCATTGTGCGAAAGGAGCATAGGGGACCCTCCAAACCCACCACCTATCCCGACGGGGCCAAGTCAGCTGGGCAGCCCAACCAGCCATGCTTGCCCCATTCTGAGTCAGCCCCTCTGAGACTCCACCCAGCAGACCCAACCGGCCCGATAGGTTGTACACCTTACACACATACAGGCAACCGCTTCACAAAACAACTTCCCAAGTTGGTTGCAACTGATGGAGATGGCGGCAGCGGAGGCGGGGAGCGTCGTGGACAACATGGCCACAACCAGCACAGTAACCAGTCAACACCAAGGGCTGGAGGGTCGAAGCGAGGTGCTGTCACGCCAGAGCTGCCTGCTTCAGACCGCCTGCTGCGGTCGCATGCGAGGGGACGGCTGTTCCCCTCGGGTTCAATGGAGCTGGAGAAGAAGAGGATCTGCATCGAAGCTGTACAGGCCGCTGCTGAACAGACGGGTGAGAGGTGCAATTAGGTGTATTGGGAACATTGTTTCGGTGGTGTGTGACGCGGGCAGATTTGGAGAGTATCTCGTCGCGCATTGAACTCAGTGTGGTGATGCACTCTGGATGCTGTACCCATGCTAGGGGCGCGTCTATTAACCTTGGTAGTCACACACCGAAGTCCCGCAGTAACACGTAAATAATTGCACTTCCACGGGACGGTAACATGACATGTATACCCTGCTCATCACAGCGTGGACACAACAAGATCTAAACGCAGTTGCCACTGTGTTAGGTAGTGTCGGCAATTGCGCTTCAAGAGAGTAGCAGCAGAAGTGGGTTCCTAATTCATATAACTTAATTAATGTGGCTCACCAGGACTATGAAATCCATATCAGTAAGTTCCTTGAGTGTGGGAGCACAATAAAGTAGGGTGTATTTTGTACTAATCGCCGAGTATTTATATTTTGAGCCTACCACCTCATGCATATGATCAGTGGATATTCACTGAGTAATTGTTACATTGACTGCATAGATACATGCTGTCCATATGCAGTTGCATAGTGTTTTGTGACAGAGTTGCAAGTTGGGGTTCGACATCCTCAGTGCACGGGGGGACGAAGACCAGCTACTTGTTACACTGTTCATAAAATAGGATTGAGAGTATTCTTCCGGTATACAGGTATGTCGGGGTATTAAGCACCCAATGTCAGACCTGCTCTGGGGAAGATTGCACCTTGGGTACCAAAGGATGCAACAGGCAGTAAACCGCTGGCTGGCAGATGATCATTTCGATCAATCAGCCTGGGCAACCAGATGATATCAGCTGTCTGACACTCTAGATCAGTCCATCATCAGTCGCCTAACGGCTGTCACTGTAATTGGATAGGCTAAATAAGTTGGGGTTGAGTTGTGACATATGCTGAGCATGGCAATAATGGAGCAGAGCTTGTTGTGAAGCTTAGCAGTTATAAGCTGTGAGTAGCTAGAAAGAGTAAGGTAAGGTGAAAGTGGTGTCACCGGTGAAAGTACAAACCCTCCAAAATGGAGAGGGACAAGAAACCTAGAGTTTTGCGAATGCACTGCGTTGACCTTGCACGGTTAAAAGGTGGTGTATATGCAACATCTGTTGGTTTTTTAAAGCGAATATTAGGAGTACTATTGCAAATTGAGAATTGGGAGGGTACTTCCTTGGTAATGAAAAGATGATGGTCGCTTTTCCCTTATGTAATGTACTGCACTTGAGGTAACTGACAAAGCAGTGGTTTAGTGAATGTATGTTGGTGTACCCTGCGGTTAAAATTATTGCATAATTCATTTGTGTATGGTACCCTGTGGTTCTATCAAACTTGGGTTTGCTCCAAGCCTCGTCTTGCCTTATTGTTGTGTATGTTAATAAGTTTTTTGTGTTTCAGCAGTCTGGAACGAGTACCATTCCGGAGAATGGTGGTGTAAGTTATTCATGTATCACACCGGGGGTGTGGTAGTGGTGGTTCTTAAGCATGATTACGCATTAATGCGAGGAGTATATCGCATACAGTGATTTCATATGACAAGGTGTCATTTTTGTGTGGTCGAATATTGTGAATTTTGCGAGGAGTATTGCATCATGTGGTAAAACACTGTTTGGTGTCGACCTGGAAGGTCCAAAACGTATTGACTCGGTCTTCACATTCACCTAATTAATGGATGGTGGAGTACCCATAGGCTTACGTGTGTATTGTGTATTTTATTGCTAGGGATTCGGACGCCTTGCCGGGGGCAGGCCCATTCATGGACATGTCCGTGCGGTGGGGCCAACGAATCTCTGAAGAGAATGATAGGACAAGGCGTCCACTTGGCAGGGCCTAGAGTATTTTATGTGCAGGGCACATTGATGAATGGCCATGGTGGTATGCCAACTCTTGGTCGGGTTGGCATGACATACATGCGTCATGTATAAGTAATGAATGACCATGGTGGTATGCCACTCTGGTAGGGTTGCCCCGGCAACATGGGTCATGTGAAACACGTGTATGGTACCAAAATCAGCGCTGGGGTAGGTTGTAAATCCAGTCTGGGAGACTGAGAGAGTGTGTGAAACCTCAAAATGAGATATGGTGTTTAAAATCTCAAGGTGAGATAAGAGTACAATCTCAAGGGAGATTACATGTGTTTAAATCTCAATTGTGAGGTTCAGGTGTTATTTTTTATCTCAAGGTCAGATCACGGTTTAAACGTCTTTGTTTTAAGCTTCAAGGTGATACTCGGTGTTTACAGTCCCAATGAGAGACTTATAGTTGTACAATCTCAGTGTGAGATTCGAGTAGTGTAAGTTTCAAGTAGACTTACTGAGGTATCCTATTAAGTCTCAAAAGACTTACTGCATATTTTATATACTGTTTTCTTTTACTAAACGAGTCTCATAGACTTATATTTAAGTCTTGCACAGTCTTGTATTTTAGTCTCTGGGAGACTCAGTGTAATCAAAGATGTCACTATTTTGTTAAAGTTAGGACATTGCTGGGGCGCGAACTTGGATCTGGGCCAGTTGGGACTAAAACCCTGACATGAAAGCATGATGCCGAGGAATCAGCTTGAATTTTTGCTGGTTTTGACTGTTTTACTATTGTCCAAATATTTAGTGCAGTGGCCTAGTGGGCACAAGTGTCAGTGGAATCGCAGTCATTGTTTGTCAGCCCAGATCGCCTTAAGGCAGATAAAAATCATATGATCCACCATGATGACATTTGTGGGCACAATACGATATACCACAATGATATACATTAAAGCTGTACTGGTCAATTCTTAATCAAGGGTTATTAAACACACTGCGGGGCAGTGAGTTTAACAAGGGGGCGAGATTATAATTGACATATGTACAAGTTAAGAACCTCGATCATCACCATTCTTTTAATTTTATCAATAGTTATCGTAAAAATTCATGTAAATAACTTCTCACCTAAAAAAACATTACTTCTATTCAATTATTACACTTATCTTTATAAATTATCATATAAACTAAATAACTGTAGATAGATGTATGTATGTAAATATATAATTATTAACTGTAACACTAATCGCTGCAGGAGTGGGAGATTGCGCCTAAAGTCTCGTACTCCGGTCATTCCGACTGGGTCCCACGGTAGTATGCCGCCAAATACTATGAGTTCAGTCCACCACCAGGTCAGTTCTCAGTGGAGTCCAGGGAGATCAGAAAAGATGGTTTAAAGCTTTTTTACGGTTGTGTTAGTGGGGGCATATAATTCCTACCAGTTGGTGAGGGGCGAAAGCTCGTCATCAGCCAGGTTTACTCTCCTGCAACCTTGTAGCTAGAATTAGAACTAAGCTTAGTATCCAGGCTTAGGCTTGGGGGCCTAATGTGTGTAATCCAACATTTTTACAGTTGTGGTCAGGATCAAACATCGATCCATTTTTTTTTTTTTCCTTCTCTTTCTCTTAAATATAACCGGAAGTAAGCGGGAAGCAGTTGCGAGGCAGAGTCAGTAAAGGGATGTAAACAGGGCCGATAAGTGAAAGGGAAATATGGGGCATGTGGCAATACTCAGAGGTGTCACTCAGGAGGCAAGTGAGCTGTGTGTACCATGAGCAGGGACATCACAGCTGAATACTGGAGGGGCTCTTAGGAGTCAAAGCTGAGGTGAAGCTTTAGATTCACTTAAGGTGCAAAAGGAACTGATGGTATTCCAAAACTGAGTTGGATATCAGGCACTGCGACACCCGTACTAGGGGTGCAAAAAGGTTGGGATGCACCGGTAGTCAGACAACCTAGGAGACTAAGTTGTTGTGAGTACCAACAACCAAGTGCGAATACATATACATTCCCAAGGGAGGGAACTACTTGCACGGTGAGTCACAAGTGATAGAGATACCCTCCAGGTGTTATGGTGTGAAGAGTCCATCAGGCATGGTAAGCAGAGCTTGACTGCACGAAGAGTGGGTCGCTGGGGTCGCTTGCGCGTCCATATGAGGATAAGGGGGTCCAAAGTAATAAGACCCAGACCAATGGAATGGTCACATATATATGGTCCAGCCACAATTAGAAGGAGTAAAGGAGGTGCCAAATTAGAATATTTTTCAGGTAGTTTTCCGCTGCCTAGGCTTAAGAATCCTGAACAGACGGAATAACTAGGGGCGATAATCGATGTAAAATATTCCGACTTTTTAGGTCCGGTTCATAAATAAATAATAGTTTAAATAAATTCTAAAATATCCCCTTTTCATAAAACTCATATGTGAAGCATTGAGAAAACTGTTTTAATCATATTTAAATCATCCAGTTATTTCTATAAAGTCATTATAATAATATTCAACTTATATAAGTACCACTATAAAACCTCTAATAATACCTAATTCATTCTATCATGTTGCTAAATACATATGCATAATATTCAAACCAAGTTGTGAAACCATGGTAGATTATGTATATTAAGTGAAGTGATAATTAATATCAGATTGTTCTAAGGTTCTACATCAAATATAACCACTGGAGATAACAACTCTGGAAAATTATTACTGTATTGGTATATTTACATGTATTACTGAATTGAAGTCTGTTGGTATTATATATTGTATGAAAGGAGGTAAATGCTGAAACTAAGGGCAGCATATACAGTTGATGCAGACTGGTTTCTTCACCCAGACAAATAGTCTGTGAAGAATGCCACCGAATGGGTATAATAATTAAGTCAAGAATTAAGTTCTGTGTGCCTGTTATTGTTATGGTATGACTTACAGATGCCAGTATCTGAGGGAGTGTTAGCACACATGTGACAATGCATGGGGGTTGTGTGTGTGTGTGAGTGTTTGCAGGACCTGCCAAAGCCAGGTGTCAGGCTGGAGGTGGGAGGTGGGAGGAGGAGTGTGTGTGTGTGTGTGTGGTGAGCCCTCCCTGCCCCACCTGGTGGCAGTTTGCTGAACTAAAGATGATAAAATATGTAATTCTCAAAGTAAGGCATGTAGAAACTCCTACTATTTTGGAGTTGTCCCAATCTAAGGGACTGGTGGCCAGAACGGTGTTGATGTATATTAAACAGGGTTGATATTCCCATATAAGTGTAATTGGTGAACTTGATGGAAAAATATGTATCTGACTTGGGGTGGGTGGGTTGACCCCACCCCCCACCACTGACTGGAGGGGTTCAGCCAATGAAATGCCATGTGACACTCTCTGACTGAGGAGACTCCCAGCAACTGTGTACCTGTATTTTGAATGTTGAATCTGAATAAAAGACCTGGGCATGGGGTGTGGCAGGCAGATGACCTGGAGCCAGCCACCCCTCCCTACTAGACTTTACCACACTTAATTTCTGTTGGTTTGATATTTCTTGGAACAGATATAGTAAGCAGATATAGTAAGCAGATACAGTAAGTGGATCATCGCTTGAGTAATATCTACATCAGTGCTTTCCGGCCTCCACACACAGAAGTTAGGGTTCTATTTCCTATTAAGATTCTAGTGTGTAAAATACCGCTAGTTAACAACCCGATGCTATAGCATAAATCTCATATGAGTGTAGCCATGACCTCCATTTAATGGACTTGAGGCTTTTAATCCAGTACTGTTCGTCCTACGTGTAATGAATGTGTTGACACCGTGAGCTGTGTGATGGAACTGTTTATTTAGAACCGTTCTCCCAGCATGCGTCAGTCATGACATCACCGTGACCTCTGACCTGGATACATGACACCCCCCATTTCCAATTTTATTATAACCACATGATTATGGAGCAATGAACAAAAAGGTAGGAATGTAAAAAGATAAACTTTTTGGAGGTTTGATTCCAGTGTTTCTCTCAATCTTTGGATTTGCGTTTACTGGGTTTTCCGCCTGAACTCTTCGTATATATATATATAAATATATGTGTATATATATATATATATATATGTATATATATATTCAAAATCATTATATTCATTTTGGCAGTAATGGTGGGTTGGCAGTAATTTTCTGTCCCTTCCACCATATGACATCTATAATTTAAACGTACACAAACACTATAAACGTCCCATCACACGCGACGGTCATTGAAGAGAGCTTTCAGGCACAGCATAGCAAATGTGGCGATCAGCATCACTATCGGCATTGCGTATGCAGTGCAGCACATACACATTTTTAGATATCAACAGGGATATAGCACACAATCTACGTTAAACAGACGATAGCCATGGTCATAGCACACCACCTACCAGAACAGCTCTTAGCCAAGCTGATATATGGCACAATAGCTATGTTAAGCTCTGGTATATATGATAGGTGTGGCAATTTAGGACACCCCCTACATACTATATGCAGGGCGATATAGCACATCAACCAGCCAGGTCGGTTGGTTCAGTGTCCGGATAATGTGACTGAGTGGGATACCAGGTCATGGTGCCGGCGGTCTGACTTCCCAGTGGGGCAGCACTATAAAGTCGCCATATCGGTACCCGTTCTGCTATAAACTTAGATGTTGCTAGGACGTAAAATCCCAACAAACAAAACACTATATCCCTGGCAATATATCATTACTGCATATACAACTTCCCTTGTTACAACGAGCTCACCATTCCGAGTTAATGTGTTTTCATGTAACTGAGATAACATATTCAAATATTCTTCGGTGTCTGTGTTGGCATAATGTGTTTTAAATGAGGCTGTTTTTTTTGTGTGCTCCCACAATACACGCCCAACGTATCCCATAGTCCATCTGATGCAACAATCACAGTACAGGTAATCTGGAGGTGAAGATGCTGAATAAATAATTGCACATCAGACAAAATAGTCGATTACCACCAAAATACCCGCTCTCTGACGGTAGTAAATGAACTAATCCTGCTCTGTGGAAAAGGGGTTATATATATAGATTTTCCACCCCCAACTGTAAGGTATGTAGGCCTCTGATGGCGGTGCCAAGAACTAGCATAGTACTGTAGCTCAGTGCGCATGCTCTTGGAAAAGGACGATTGACTTGGTGTATCCATGAAGTCCGACTACTAAACCTGCTATATACACGCATTATCGACAGAAATAGCATTGCTAGATGACTAGAATTATATATAATATATCTGCTATATAATTTATTATGTGAATATAAATAAAGAATAGTCCCTAATGTTTTTCGGTGTCCGTTTCCGGACACCTCTCTGCTTCCCAATACTCCTGGGTGTTGGGAAGCAGAGCGGTGCCTCTAGTGGGGGAGTCTGGTTACAGACTCCGCCTGTAACCAGGCACTCTCTGCTCCCCGCCGATTGGGATCCTACTCCAACGGTCTCCCTGCTCTCACTTCGAACCGGGTGCGGTGGCCGAATTGGTAGAGCGCTAGATAAAGGATTCACCTGGTACTCGTAGTACACAGATTGAATACCAACCCTATATAAAAATGGTCGAAAAAACGTGTTAATGAAATGAGAGCCTAATTTCACAATCTAAGAAGCAACATTTATTCTTTGTAGATGTCTTCATATTTACCCTCTACTTTTGAGTTGGAAAATATAATAAAACATACTTTAATGCAATTTAAAAGTGAAATCGATGGTGTTCTCTGGCCGCCATCTTGTCTGTTTGCATTCTCTCCCATTTCACCAAATCTGTGCCAATATATGTAGCCATTTGTACTTCATGTTCCATACTAAAGCTATTTTCGCCCGTATTTAGACTATGTTGTCGTTCACCCGTGTACTACAAGTACCAGGTGAATCTTTTATCTAGTAGAGCGCAGACTTCCCGTGTGGAAGGTCAGGAGCTCGAAAATGGCCAATCACTTATATAATCGGCACTCAACATTGATAAGATAGGACAAGGACTGGTTGGTACAGTTTCAGGATAATGTGACTGGTGCTTGCAGCCTTGTATCCTAGTGGGGCAGCACTATAAAGTCACCATGAGTGTACCACAAGTCGGTACCAGTCCTGATATGACGCTAGATGTTGCTAGGACATAAAGCAACAACTACCCAACTATCCTCCGGTGCGACTGACATTGGTCAACATCCAGTTGAAGAGAGGTGGACCGAGATGGTGCCACCGGTAGAGTGTTGCGTCTTACAATAATCATAATGATGGGCCCCCTCCCCTGCCACCACCCTTAACCATCATGAACAAACCATCAACACACCGAACATCCTACACAATTATCAACCTGTTTAAACACATTGAACATTATAAAAGACAGACAAAATGTCTTGTCAACTATAAACTTACCTTGTTTTATAAGAGAAAAAATGTAAACCTCAACGATTGTTTGAGTTGCCCTGAGTATACACTTTCTACTCGGTGCTGCCCCCCATTTTTGCATGAACTACAGCCTTTCTTTCACATTATACAGCAGGAGCCACTCCTATAATTCTACAGGATCGGTGCTGTAACTAATACAGCACTAATCAAACTTAGATTATTTAGACTGTCAATTAATGGGGCCGGATGCGGGCAGCTGATGAGGTGTCATGCGTTGATCTAGTGCTTCCAGCTGCAGTAAGATGGCCGGAAGACCAGTGCTCCAGTGTTGACAAATGTCATATTCAGATGAATAAACACTTTACCCCCCAAAAATGTTATATTTCCTTCCGCATCTTTATACTCTCATAATACATTATATATATAACACAACACAACATTACATATATAACGCAACACATATATATATGATCCATAAACAACTCAAAAGCAGCCGAATACTTAAAAACAACACCAAAGCATAATAGTGTAGTAGTCGGCGCTGACCTCTCAGGAAAGGAGCCGCACAGACAGGTAAGTGTGGGTAGTGTGGTGATATCAGGGAGCCTAGGTGGTGTAATGGTTAGCACACTGGCCCAGAACGCAAAGAGATGTGGGTTTGAGTCATGCTCTAGGTGCAATATTTCCCATTTTCATCACCCCCATGACAATTGTATACGCACCATATCTATATCATTATCAACTTTGGGTATACATGCAGGAAGATTAATTACCCCATTGGAGGATGGCAACCCAACGCACCATACCATATTTTAGGGTAAAATTAAATTAAACTGAAAACACACACACACACAACGATGCAATAATTAAGCTCTAAATATAATGTTGTACATAACCATCCAGATCAAAGGCAATGCTTTGTTTGTTCGTTGGGTGTTTTACGTCCTGGTAACATTAAAGGTTGTATCAGCACTATAATATAATAATGGAATAGTAATGCATTTATAACGTTTTTTCTAATTACCACACTCGATGGTAACTAAAATTACCAATATAAGAAAGCCTGCAGCCAATAAGTCCTTCCTCTACAACACTCTATCCATCTATATTCATGAGAATAATAACAGCGTACAAACACCCGCTGAAAGAAACGACTATTAACACCTGACTGATACTCTCAAAGCACGCCCCTACCCACAGCTAGATGGAGCGTCATGCTTTTAGACCTGCCGCTAGATGGAGCGTCATGCTTTTAGACCTGCCTATGCAGATACTAATACCACCACTATATCAATGTCGTCTGGGTGCCACCATGGGCCTAAGGCTCAGCTCTACAGCTAACAAATAGACGATTTCCACCACCAACCCGACCTATGATAGCATTAGCTAAGAATTAATGTGAATAACAGCTGACCTTGCAGTATGCTATATGGAAAGGGTATTATAGGGGATTTCTACAGCCAACCCGCCTGGCAAGAAATAATGTGGATAACAGCTCACCCTGCAGTATGCTCTGTGGAAAGGGTATATTATAAGGGATTTCTATTTACTATCAACTCGTCCTATGATACCAGTGGAAAGAACTAATGAGAACTAATGTGGATAAAAACCCACCCTGAAGTATGCTCTGCGAAAAGGGTCTATAGCTGTATAATGATGGCAGTGACAAACTTAATGTTGTAGATAATAGCTCACCGTGCATTATTCTCTGTGGAAAAGGTCTTATATGAGATTTCTACAACCAAACCTTCCCTCTGATGGCAGTGGCAAGAACCTATGTGCTCTACCATAGCACATAACCATGTGCTCCGTGGACAAAGGTATTGTAGGGGATTTCTACCACCAACCTGTCCTATGATGGAAGTGGCGATAACTATAGCTCACTGTGCAATATGCTTTGTGGAAAAGGCCTTATATGGGGATTTCAAACACCAACCTTCCATCCCATATTTGTGGAAAAGGTCTTATAGACGATTTCTACCACCAAGCTGCCCTATGATAGCAGTGGCCGAACTAATGGTGTGGATAACAGCTCACTCTGCAGTATACTCTGTGAAAAAGGTCAATAATGGTGACAGACTTTTGGCATCTTACATACCTATCATATACAACATCCATACCATTTCAACTATTACACCACCCCTGTAGACTCCCAGACCAAATCTTAGAGTTTTAATGAATCATGAATTGTGCACAGTATGCTATGCACTTTTATATATTTTTATGTATTTCCATGTTGTTAAACACTACTTAACTCCTGTGCTCAGTTGGTGTTATCGATCACCTTTATTATCTCTATATAAACAGATCTATCCCATAACATATCTTCATACATGCCATATAATTGTCTCACTTGTAGTTTATCTTGGTGTTATATGTAAAGCTGATCAATTCTATAAATTAGTTAGCTATTGTTAGTTTATACAGATTTTCTTCTTTTTGGGGGGAGATGGGGGGGGGGTAAATGAATTTATCCATATATAAAACTGGCTATGGTGGAGGAAGAGGAAAAGAGCATTAATTTCTTCTTTTTGGGGGGGGGGGGGGTAGTGGAGGGAGGTAAATGAATTTATTCATATATATATATATTTCTTTTCTTTTTTTTGCCAGTCCACACACACACAATTGAAGATATAGTAAATTGAAGTATGAAGTAAATTCTGAAATTCACTTGGGTGTACAGGCTGGAAGATCACCCTCTTAGCAAAATGCTGACGTTCAAAACACTACCCCACAAAAACACTACGGTAGTATTTTAAACCTAGGTTCAAAACACTACAGTAGTGTTTTCAACCTAGTTGAAGGTAGGTTCGAAACACTAGTGTGGTCAAGCTGAAAACACTATCCTTAAGTTCAAGACACTACCTTTAAGTCCATATTGAATTGCTAAATAAAATTCAATTCAATTCAAAAGTTGAGCTGTATGAAATTGCATCCCCCATTGCCCAGTTAACACATTAATGCCGACACTTTTTCTCTCTTGAAGATTTATACTGCCTATCATGGATAAGTCTGAATAGACTTGTTTTCTATGTCAGTTTGTCGATAGAAAGCCCGAGCCTACACTTTTACCGACCCAAGGGATTTTTAACCTCCCACACCACATAGACATGGTATGAGAGCAACTGGCCTTTGATGATGCTGTAAGTTATACACAGTGGTGGAAATTCAAATTGGCAGAGGTTGGGGGGGGGGGGCACAGGGAATCAAACCACCAACCTTCAGATTAGGAGTCTGACCTAGAAAAAAGTCAGACACTCTAACCACTCCGCCACAGAAAACACCACTTGGATTAAATAATCCTGCCTGAAGCGAGGCACTGGCGTTAAATGTGCACAATCCGATGGTTTTAAATTTCTGCCATATTATTTAGATAAATAAACAAAGTTGATCAATGTAATCTACATCGCTTCAAATTAAAGTAATTGTTAACTTTGGATATATTTAAAGTCAAAATAAGCTAAACCATTTTAAATGGGCACACTGAGAGTGATATGCTTTGTTTCCGCTTTTTCTAGGATAGCATCAGAAAATAGGAGCACGAAATTGCAATAAATGATGAATGAGCAAACAGCATCCAGGTAAGCGTTTTGGTTTTGAAAATATTATACTTTATTCGGCTTTAACACATGATGTCTGATTGATGACTTCGCAGTAAACAACATTATTGTTTCACAGAAGTGATTTCCATCCCCTCCAAGATTGATTTCAACATTTTCAAAAGTTTACACATCATAGCAGCTTTGACCTATAAGAAATCAAGCATAACTCAAAGGAGTTATATAAAACACTACCAATATGCTACCCAAGTTCAAAACACTAGCATAACACGGGGCAGTAATGGCGCAAAATGTAACCTACTGGTACATATTGGTATACACTGACCATGCTGTGGCGTTTGAAGCATGTACTAATTGGTTTGGTTATTGGGAGTTTTATCTCCTGGCAACATGTAAGATCATATCAGGACACACGTACTAGTAGTATACGCTGATAGCACTACTTACTATAAGCTGATGGTGCTGCGGCGATTTTAGCACGTATTAGTATACGCTGATGGTGTTGCACATATTAGTAGTATACGTTTGTTTGTTGTTGTTTTACGTCCTAGCAACATCTAAGGTCATATAAGGACAGGTACCGACTTGTGACAGTGCACACTCATGGTGACTTTATAGTGCTGCCACACTTGGAAATCAGGCCGCCAGCACCAGTTTCAATTTTACTACCATACTGATTACTACTGGATTATGATCCGAACATATGTCAGCACCTGGATATGTCCTTGCCTGTTTGATACAATTTCGATATCGTTGGTTGACAAGAATGTAATCGATCTGGTTCTGATATACATCGCCAGGGCTCTTCCATGTATATAGTCTTCTCTTTGGATGTATGATTAAACGAGGAGTTCGACAGGGGTGCGTATTGTCACCATGTCTTTTTAACCTGTACACAGAGATGATTTTCAGACACATTGAAGATTGCAAGGGAGTGACAATAGGTGGCATGAATGTCAACAATCTTAGATATGCCGATGACAGTGTAATACTAGCAGACAGTGAGAAAAACCTACAAGATATAGTGAATAGAATCAATAAAGCTGGAATACTATTCAACATGAAGATGAATGCCAGGAAGACCAAAACAATGGTTATAAGTAAAAAGACAGATAAACCAAATATCAATATAACCATAGATGGCACAAACATAGAACAAGTATCCGAATTCATATATCTCGGACAAAAGATTACAAATGATGGGAGATGTGAGGAAGAAATTAAAAGAAGGATAACAATAGCCCGAACAACATTCTCCAAAATGTATAGAGTGTTAACATCAAGTAAGATATTAATACATACAAGGAAGCGTATTCTTCAGTGTTATGTGTGGTCCACTCTAATATATGGGGCTGAGACATGGACAATCTCTAAGAAAATGTACAAACGTTTAGCATGGACAAAGAAGATCACCAACAAAGAAGTTCTCAGAAAAATTAAAAATAAGAAATGCTTGTTTCATACAGACAAAGAAACTTATTTATTTTGGCCACATCATTCGTCAGAGTTCAATATACCGTACATTGTTGGAAGGGAAGGTGAATGGCAGCAGAGGGAGAGGGAGACCAAGAACATCATGGTTTACAAATATTCCACAATGGACAGGCTTGAATTATTCACAGTCTATCAGAACAGCACACCATTGGGACAAGTGGAGAACCATTGCATCCAACCCTCGACTAGAGGACAGAACTATTGATTGATTGATCCTGACACTGAGCGAACCCATCCTTGCTCTATCCTAGTAACCATTGCATCCAACCCTCGACTAGAGGACAGAACTATTGATTGATTGATCCTGACACTGAGCGAACCCGTCCTTGCTCTATCCTAGTAATGCCAAGTGCCAGGCTAGGAAGCGACAAGTTTCAATTTTTAAGTCATTGGTTTGACTCAACCAGGGTTCGAACCCACGATCTCATGGGTTCAGATCCTCCGATCTCCCAAAACAGGGGACAGACATTCAACTCATTCGGCCACAAACCCTGGTCGAGTCAAACCAATGACTTAAAAATTGATACTTGTCACTTCCTAGCCAGGCGCTCGGCATTATTAGGACAGGGTAAGGACTGGTGTGCTCAGTGTGAGGATAATGTGACTGAGTGGGATAGCACTATAAAGTCACCATGAGTGTGCACTGTCACAAGTTGGTACCCGTCCTGATATGACCTTAGATGTTGCTAGGACATAAAACAACAACAAACAAACCACCCAGTTTGGTCTGCATCACTGTCCCACCCTACAGCATTCTTCCCCACTTCACTGCATACAGCCCCACCTTACTGCATACTGCCACACCCTACTGCATACTGCCTCACCCTACTACAAATGATACATTTGTATTAAAACAATTAGAATAGTGTTTTGAACTGAAAGGTAGTGCCTTGACCTTAAGAATAGTGTTTTCAGCTTGACCACAGTAGTGTTTCGAACCTATCTTCAACTAGGTTGAAAACACTACTGTAGTGTTTTGAACCTAGGTTGAAAATACTACCGTAGTGTTTTTGTGGGGTAGTTTTGAACGTACCTACGCGGAAGGGAATCCCAGGGGCCCCGCCGGATTTATCTGGAACCTGCCGCGGATCCCGCCGGTGGCGCCGACTAGGGCATCTCAAGACTCAACTCTCCCGCCCGAATCGGCAGCACGTCAACCTGGCGGCTCGGAGTAAATTCTACCGGGAGCCCACAATAGCTCCCAAACCAGCTGTACCCTACACCCGTATATATATATACGAGTGTATACGTAGTGTAATCGACTTTACATTAGGTTGATTTAATTTAATCACAAACAACTACCTGGGGAGATATTTGAAGGGAAACCATGATCAATTCATGTTGCTATGCACATACAAATGTTGAAGTGTTTGCTTTAAGCAGCAAGAGCGCGATGGCCGAATAAGTTAGAGCGTCCATCTCCCGTGTTGGTAGATCTTGGGTTCGATCCCTGGTCGAGTCAAACCGATGACTTTAAAATTGATATGTGTTGCTTCCTAGCCTGGCGCTTGGCATTTGGATTTCCACCGCTGTGTATAACTTACAGCGTCAGCAAAGGCCGGTTGCTCTCATACCATGTCTATGTGGTGTGGGAGCTTAAAAAATCCCTTGGGTCAGTAAAAGTGTAGAGCCGGGCTTTCTATCGACAAACTGTCTAATGGTGAAAACAAAGCCTATTCAGACTTATCCATTATAGGCAGTATAAATCTTCAAGAAGAAAAAAAGAAGAAGAAAAAGGGCAAGTACTGGTTGGCTCAGTGTCAGGATAATATGACTGAGTGGGATATCAGGTCATAGTGCTGGTGGCCTGGTATTCCAGTGGGGCAGAACTATAAAGTCGCCTTGACTGCGCACTGTTACAAGTCGGTACCCGTCCTGATATGACCTAGGATGTTGCCAAACAAAACAGCTATTAAATCGACTTAGTATGCTCTCCTATGCAGAAACAAATGCTTAATAATACCTACCATGCCATTCCAGAGGGTGCAGCATTTAGATGCTAAGTTGTGGTATGTAGCATCAGATATAGATAGGTATATGTTTTGTTTCAGAAAATGCTAGTTTTGGTAGTAGTTTGCACACATGTCTCAGACAAGGAGCCACATAGAGGGCATGGATAGGGGGATTGCATTAGGGAGCCTAGGTAGTGAAATCGGTAGAATGCTATCCCCCGGAATGGTAAAAAGTGTAGGTTCGAATCCTGCTCTGGCCGCAATATTTCCTATTTTCATCAACCCAAAGACACTACATAGAAAGTTGTCCTAAGTCAATTTAATATAACCGGTTACTGCTGAAGTCTATGGGGATAGTTGGTTTGTTTTTTTACACACATGCCAAAATTAATATTGCATGTTTACACGTCAAATAACTCCTAACATAGTCATTTTAAATGAAAGTTATTTCAAAATAAAATAAGGGAGATGATAACGATCACCATAACATATAGATAAAAGATTCATCCGGTACTTGTAGTATACGGGTGAAGACCAGCCTTATATAAATACGGGCGAAAATAGCGTTAGTATGGAACAAGTAGAATGCCTGGCACCAGTGTCAAATGGTTACATATATCAGAACAGAGTTGGTGAAATGGGAGAGAATGCAAAAAGACAAGATGGCGGCCAGAGAACGCCGTCAATTTCACTTTTAAATTGCATTAAAGTACATGTTTTATTATATTTTCCAACTCAAAAGTAGCGGGTAAACATGAAGACATATACAAAGAATAAATGTTGCTTCTTAGATTGTGAAATTAGGCTCTCATAATGACTCAGTTCATTAGCCCGATTTGTCGACCGTTTTGAAAATAAGGCTGGTTTTCACCCCTGTACTTTTATCTACATAACATATTGATCTCAGAAAATGGTAAACACCCAAAAGCATCGAACTGTGCCTTGTTTGAAACAGAATCAGCAGGTTACAACATGTACAATCCATGTTAGTAGCTTCTCTACACGCTCTTTACGAGAGTTTCCGTTTTGTGACCCTCAAGGGGTAAAGGCCGGACTCGCAGGGCCTGTAAAAATTGGCAGGCTGCCAATTAGTTGGTTGGCTCACCTCCAATTCTTACTTGGATGACGGGGGGGGGGGGGGGGGGTGAAGGAGGGGGTTGAAGGGAGGATAAACTACGAGAGTGGGGGCCCCTCAAAGCTTCAGAATCTGATGAAAATAGCAAATTTAAAAATTGCCAACATTAATTTTAGTATATTTGCACTTCAATTATCCCCAAAGTTAGCCATTTAAAATAAAAGTTACTTCAACACAATTTAGATGTTGGACTGGCAACATCTAATGTCATATCAGTGCGCACTATTGACTTGTTAGAGCTGCCCCATTGGGAGACCAGTCCACCAGGACCAAGACCAAATTCCCCATTCAATCACAGTATCCTGATACTGAGATGGTGTTTACGGGGCAGGGACTCCAGACCTTAGTACATGCGAAAATGGGATTATCAGTATCCATATATATATATATATATATATATATATATATATATATGGATAGTGATAAGACTGTTATCGCGTGTAATAATCTCTGTAAGTGTCCTGCTACCACCCCCCACCCCTTCTGGGGTGGGGGGTGGGGAGTCCGGCTTCCTTCACCCCCCCCCCCCCCCATCCGGGGGGCCTCCTTTATGGGGGACCTCCGACTTTTTAGTTCAAATTCCTGCCGTTCGCGTCTCCACTGAACTAGTGGGCCTATTCGGCACACTGTCACACTGCAAACCCAATGGCTATGAGCAATCTTCATACAGAAGAAGTCAAATATCTCTAAAACCACATGACCTAGACACAAACCACTTGGTATACATATAGAAAACATACAACGAATACATTATATTAAATTTCTAAGGTTAGGGTTCTGTATTTCTATTAATTTTGAATAAAATAAACGTTTTGCACTGGGCGTACCGCCGAACTCAGTGCATTGTCAATGGCCGTGAGCAATCTTCATACAGAAGAAGTCAAATATCTCTAAAACCACAAGACCTAGAGACAAACCGCTTGGTATACATATAGAAAACATACAACGAATACACTATATTAAATTTCTAAGGTTAGGGTTCTGTATTTCTATTAATTTTGAATAAAATAAACGTTTTGCACTGGGCGTACCGCCGAACTCAGTGCATTGTCAATGGCCGTGAGCAATCTTCATACAGAAGAAGTCAAATATCTCTAAAACCACAAGACCTAGAGACAAACCGCTTGGTATACATATAGAAAACATACAAAGAATAGATTATATTAAATTTCTAAGGTTAGGGTTCTGTATTTCTATTAATTTTGAATAAAATATACGTATTGCACTGCGCGTACCGGCAAACTCAAAGCATTGTCAATGACCGTGTTGGCCCACTACTACCGATGCGCCACCAAGTGTCGGAAAATGAACTACGCCACATGTCCCCCATTGTTCCGAAAACATATGCCCCCGCCACTCCCCAGCACTCTGCACCTACAGTGACCCTATGTGCTCTGGTGTCGCGGTTTCAGCTGACTGTCAGTTTCATGCGCATGCGTCAAAATCTAACAACATCGTCACTAACCTTATAAATTTAATATAATGTTTTTGGTAAAGATGTTTTCTATATGTGTACCAAGCGATTTGTTTCTAGGTGGTGTGGTTTTAGAGATATTTCACTTTTCTGTATTTTCTGTATGAAGATTGCTCACGACCATTGACAATGCCTTGAGTTTGACGGTACGTGCAGTGCAAAACATTAGTTTTATTCAAAATTAATAGAAATCAAGAACCCTAACCTTATAAATTTAATATAATCTTTTTGGTGAAGATGTTTTCTATATGTGTACCAAGCGATTTGTTAATAGGTGGTGTGGTTTTAGAGATATTTCACTTTTTCTGTATTTTCTGTATGAAGATTGCTCACGACCATTGACAATGCCTTGAGTTTGAGTCTATGGAGTCAGCTGAAAACCCCAGTCAGCTGAAACCGCGACACCGGCTTTGCCGCCTTCCATGCGGGGGACTGGCTGGCTGGCAGCTGGTCCTCCTCTATATAGCAGTTAAAGTCTTCGGGCATATATATACTTACACCGAATTCATTCTGTCTGTATATATGTTTATATATGTGTATATATATGTGTATATATACATACATATATATGATCAGTTAAAGTCTTCTGGTATATATATATACAAGTGAATAGGCCGCGGTTGGCGCAATAGTCTCGAGCAAAAGCATAGATGATTTCGCATTGGTCGCATAGTGAAATAAATGCGTATATAAAGTCACTATGGCAGAAAGGTAGACAAATCAGAGTTAGGCTGAGTTCTTATTTTATTAGTTCTCTGGCGGGGACTATAAATATTCCCACCGACAAAAAGAAAATTGTAACAGGAGTGAGACCAATTCAGGCACTGTACAGGTGGCGCCCCATTCGCTCGCCCCGGCTGGGGTAGGTGTGCGACTCCTAATACATGTAATACACTACAAACAGTAATAATAAACAATAATACATAACATAAGTTATTTATATTATTATAATCTATTATAATACACAATTCATAATAATAAACAAATACCTCCAGCCGAAGATTTATACACGTATATTAATATACCCACTATATATATAAATGAGTCAGCCTCACGAAAACGGGCCAATCGGTGGTCAAGTGAAGATGTCGGCGTCGCAATTCTTAAAAGTGTAGTGCATTTCTTTGTTTCATATTAAATTATCCTAGAAACAAATATGGTTGTTGTATTTTCTCGACCTATACATTCAGTATAAATTTAAGGATTTTCCAACATCTCTGTTAATGCTAAACTATACTTATACCGATCGACGCCGACATCCAATGTTCGACGCAGACAACTTTAACAGATGTCGGCATCGCAATTCTTAAAGTCTCGTGCATTTCTTTGTTTTATATTAAATTATCCTAGAAACAAATAAGCTTGTTGTATTTTCTCGACCTATACATTCAGTATAAATTTAAGGACTTTCCAACATTTCTGTCATTACTAATCTATAATTATACCGATCGATGCCGATATCCATGCTCGACACCGACAACCTCCACCAATTGGCCTCTTTTCGTGATCCTGACCCATTATATATATACATATAGCTATGCCCAATAGTTCATATATATATATATATATATATATATATATATTTCAGACCAGTTAAATTATTCTGGCATATATATATATATATATATATTTATATATATATATATATATATATATATTATATATGCCTAATAGATCATAATATCAATGATACTATGAACCTAGGTTTAAAGTCTCATACTATAATATACTATCTATATATTATAATATATATAATATATACATAATATATATGCCTGAATACTTTCCATATAGGATCCATAGGGGGGGGGGGGTGGCAACAGATCTTCTGGCATTTAAAACACATAGCGATCACATTATTACTGCACCTAGATTATTTTATCTGACATAAATGTCTGGAGAAATACTAAGCCTAATACAGACAATTTCACATGCACGATAAACCCGAGCCATTGATCCTGCATGGTTGGTTCAATCACACAATGATAAAGGCATGCTCTGGAATGGCTAGTGAAGCGACATGTTGATCGTCTGAATCTACCGGAGATCAGCTTACTCGTAACGCACAGTGCTCCGACACAGTATTGAAAATATCAGTGTTGGTTTCATCATAGCAAAACTCCTTCCAAAGAAAGAACAGAGAACGTAGTACTGTTGTCCAGACAGGTTATTTGAAATGAAATAAAATTGATATTATCTATTCATTTTATGGTGAAAAAAACACATTTGGATCATATATACATATATATATATATATATATATATATATATATATATATATATATATATATGTACACATTGAACAAATCTTCTGGTGCGACTGACACTGGTCAACATCCAGTTGAGGAGAGTGTGTTTCGTCAACAATAATCATAATAATAAGTAATATTCGCTTTTGTATCTTTATATTTGCATAATATGTATCATACATCACATATTTACATGTAAAAGTCAAGAGCCGGCAAGAGCTGGGGACATGACTTCAGGGAATTACTCTGCTGCCATTGGGAAGGGCATAAACAGGGGTAGGGCTTGGCAGCATTGGACGCAGCAGGACTGTTTTGCCAGCATTACACGACAGCCATCAGCGCTAACTGCCACATAGCGGCCAAACGCACACACTAAATGCTACATTCCTTACGGGCGGTATGCGGCATGCGAATGCGAATGCGAATGCGGCAAAAAATCTAAAAGCATCTAAGTCAATGGGGGTGATTCCTTACGTCCGAATACGAATGCGAATGTGAATGCGAATGCGGCAACTGAATCGGTCCATGTAGCCATCAGTGTGGCATGCGAATGTGAATGCTGCTGCGTTTGCCATAGGAAACAGTGTTAGAGAAACCTGACACTATATGTGGGTGTGGGTGTGGGTGAAAGGACCCAACCCGTTCACATGCCACATGCCGCATTCGCATGCCGCATACCGTGTGTAAAGCTAGGATTCCTTACACGCGGTATGCGGTATGCGAATGCGAATGCGGCAAAAAATCGAAAAGCATCTAAGTCAATGGGGGTGATTCCTTACACGCGGTATGCGGCATGCGGCATGCGGCATGCGAATACTGAATCGGTCCATGTACCGATCGGTGCGGCATGCGAATGCGAATGCTGCTGCGTTTGCCATAGAGAACAGTGGTGAGGAAACCTGACACTGTGTGGGGGGGGTGGGGTGAAAGGACCCATCCCGTAATCACGCCGCACGCCGCATGCCGCATGCCGCATACCGTGTGTAAGGAATCCTAGCTTGAGGAATCCTAGCTTAAGCCTTGCACTTGCGCAGACTACTAACTATGGGGCGCCAGATGGGTCATAAAGCTGATGAAACAGCAAGTTAGGAAGGAAAAACTAAAATCAAGGATTATGCATAGCCATAGTCTATATATATTCCCGGGCGCGAATGACAATGGGAACGCCCGTAGTTAGCGTCGGGACCGAAGGTGGCGCCACCAGTACCAGTATGTAGGATAGGAGGTGAATCCATCGAGGATAATGGTTGGTAGATAATGAAATAGAACAATAATAATAATAATTCCCTTCCGCACCTTTATACTCGCAACTCGGTCCCAGCAATATCACATATATAATATGTGCATATCTACATATATCTTTTGTTTGTTGTTTTACGTTCTAGCAACATCTAAGGTTAAATCAGGACGGACTAAATATATATATTATATATATATATATATATATATATATATATATATATCTACATGATCTACATATATCCCAGGCCGTGAATAGCCTGGTGGCTGCACCCCAAGGTGAAAAAAAAAGAATATATATGATATACACAAACCAATGACATACAAAATTTAAATTTGTTGCTACGTAGTCTGGCGCTCAGCATTAATAGGATGGGGCAAGGACTGGCTTGCTCAGTATCAGGATAATGTTGCTATAAAGTCACCATGAGTGCGCACCGTCACAAGTCGGTCGCCGTCCTGTTTGTGACCTTAGATGTTACTAGGATGCAAATAAAATCCTAACAAAGAAATAATAGAGTAAGCCTACATATACAGACGGCCTGGTGATATATGGTTGCAAAGGCCACCGCCAGGAAGCAGGCAGTGCTTAGTGAGAAAACGCGGGACCGGTTTGGTTGGTTGGTTGTTGGAGTTTTACGTCCTGGCAACATCTAAGGATTGACCACTCTGGGTACCAATTCCATGTCCGGTATCAATCACTTCTGGCCTCCAACGGCAAACCGATCGGAAATGGGTCCATGGAGTAATCGATATAGCCGAGTACGGGGTAGGAGAAGGGGTGGGGGGGGGGGGTGCAACATTATAGACAGGGGCAGGAGGGGGGGGGGCAACATTATAGACAGGGCCAGGGGGGCTTGCAACATTATAGACAGCCAGGTGGGTGACAACAATGGACAGGGCCAGGGGAGGGGGAAACACTATACACAGGGTCAGGGGTGTGGCAACATTATAGACAGTGCCAGGGGAGTGGCAACATTATAGACAGGGCCAGGGGGTGGCAACATTATAGACAGGGCCAGGGGGGTGGCAACATTATAGACAGGGCCAGGGGGTGGCAACATTATAGACAGTGCCAGGGGGGGTGGCAACATTATAGACAGGCCAGGGGTGGGTGACAACATTATAGACAGCCGGGGGGGTGGCAACATTATAGACAGGGTCAGGGGGTGGCAACATTATAGACAGGCCAGGGGGGGTGGCAACATTACAGACAGGGTCAGGGGGATGTCAACATTATAGACAGTGCCAGGGGGTGGCAACATTATAGACAGGGCCAGGGGTTGGTGACAACATAAAAGGAGGGGCAGGGGTGGCAACATCATAGACGGGAAAGGGGGTGGCAACATTATAGACAGGGCCAGGGGGGTGGCAACATTATAGACAGGGCCAGGGGGATGGAACATTATAGACAGGGCAGGGGGATGTCAACATTATAGACAGTGCCAGGGGTGGCAACATTATAGACAGGGCCAGGGGGGTGGCAACATTATAGACAGGGTCAGGGGGATGTCAACATTATAGACAGTGCCAGGGGGGTGGCAACATTATAGACAGGGCCAGGGGTGGGTGACAACATTATAGACAGGGCCAGGGGAGAGGGCCACATAATAGACAGGGTTAGGGGTGGGTGGCAACATAATAGACAGGGCCAGGGGGTGGCAACATAATAGACAAGGCCAGGGGAGGAGGCAACATTATAGACATGGCCAGGGGTGGGTGGCAACATTATAGACAGGGCCAGGGGTGGCCGGCAACATAATAAACAGTGCCAGGGGGGGGTTGCAACATTATAGACAGGACCAGAGGGGGTTTGCAACATTATAGAGGGCGACTCTAACTTCACACACTCTTAACGTTGTATAGTCTGGTTTTAAATTTCTGCCATGTTTGTAATATGATAAATGTTTGGTTGTTCCGTATCATTTACATTACTTTAGAATTGGAGTATCTTTAAAAGACAAACACAAAACAGGTTTTCTCTGGAGGTATTTGAATTGCAAACCTGCCAAATTAATTAATAATCTAGTATCTAGGCTGGATATCGAGAACAAATCACTGCAAGCGCTTTGATTTACAAGATGTTATGCTTGGATCCAATTTTGTTTTATTTTGGTTACATTTATTGATTAAGCAGGGGACAATTTTAATCACAGATAATTGGTCTTCCCCATTCCACTGCTCCTCACCCTATCCCAGTCACGCCGAATGTCAGGCTAGGTAGTCACAAATATATATATATATTTTAAGTCATTGGTTTCGGTGAGTCAGGGTTTCCAAACCTGGGCTTGGAACCCCATGACCTGCCACACAGGAACCGGAAGCTCAGCTAATCCAGCCATTTCCATCCGGTGAGTGGGATGGTGCGTCTCTAACACAGTCAGAATACAAACCGTGTGATTCCCACTCCTGCCACCAGGGGGCAGCGAACTGACACCTTTTATTGACAGCTGGCTGAGACCGTCGGGCCTATAATAGAAAGAGGCATCTAAGGCCTGACTGACCCCAAACTTTCTTATCTCCTGCCAAGTCAGAAGGACTCCATGCGAAAGGATCGTCTGCCCCTCAGTGATGTGACCACCCCTCCTCCCACCTCCCACCCACCCACCCCACACACCTGGACAACTCCTACACACCAGCCACCAGCCACCCAGCCCACACACCTCATCACCCTCTCCAGTCCAGATGGCCGAATGAGTTGAGCGTCCGTCTCCTGTTTTGGGAGATCGGTGGATCCGAATGCATGGGTTCATGGGTTCAAACCTTGGCTGAGTCAAACTAATGACATAACAAGTCATACTGGTCATGTACTAGCCAGGCGCTCGACATTATTAGGATAGGGCAAGGACTGGTTCACTCGGTGTCAGGATAATGTGACTGAGTGAGTCTGGCAGCACTATAAAGTCGCCATGAGTGCGCTGTGTCATGATATGGCCTGATATGACCTTAAATGTTGCCAGGACGTAAAACAACAACAAACAAATCATGCCAGCTACCACACACCACATCACTGCTACGCAAACCCCCTCCAACACCCTCCAACACCCCCCCTCCCTCCGCCCCTCTCCGCTTCCCCCCCCCCCCTTCCCTTTGAAGTTGCCATCCGTCGATTGTCGGCTGCCTTTGGGCGGGAAAAGTTCCAAAAATGGCGGGAGAACGTCAATCCTCGAAGCAACGTCACTTCCGGTGGCACGACCATCAGCGTCTATCCTACATAATAAATATGAGGTAGCGACAAGTATCAATTTTTAAGTCCGTGGTTTGACTCAACCGGGATTCGACCCTAGGTTCGAATTCCATCAGCTACGAAAACGGGAAAGGGGCGCTCAACTCATTCGGCATATAGTACACTGAAGCCTAAACAGAATTAAGAGAACTGAAAATTAAATGAATTCGAATAATAAAATATCATTTATGCACACACAAACCCATACCAAAGACACTTTTTTATTTATTAAACCCACATAGACAAAGAAGCAACATTGTTTTCACCGCAAAATAGACAGACGCTGAGGCAGACATATTCTTGATTCCAGTCAGCATTTGTCAGTTCAAGCGTCCATTGCGAGTTCTCATGGCATGATATAGTCCAGGCCATTTGTACTGAGAATACTCGAACACATATGTTCATGTCGCTGTACATATTAGGGTCCATACATATGTGAAGATATGGAATTCAAGGCTTTTCAAGGCTGTTTTTGTTAGGAATTCATAACTATTTTCATTTGGATTTAGTCCGAAATTGGCATTCCAAATGGTGAATTTGGATTATTTAAATCAGTGGGGACAGTTTAATGGAATTCAATGCTTTTCGAGAGTAATTCCCCAAAATAGGTATTGTATATATGGGAATAAGTAAAGGAAACATTAATAAACGTGAGTGGGCGATAATACGTGATAACACTGATATATTATATAAAATATTGCTGAAACTGTAAAACTATCGGACTATGCAACATTAAAGACCCTTAATTTTACAATTGCAACTCGTCCGGTTCTTCCAGAACATGCAGCTGTATAAATGGAAATGGCGATTCCACAATTAGGGGGGGTGGCAACATTATAATAATAAAAAAATAATAAAACATTTATATAGCACCCGATCCAGCAAGCTGTTCTTAGGTGCTTTACATAACAAACAAAAATAGTAATTCCAGCAGAAACAGCAGCTGGTGCCGTGTGTGTTACTTTGGCGGCAATTGCGGCTTGCAATAGACCTTATGCAGCAGATGTCTTTGGCATCTTAACATTAACAATAACCGCTGATGGCTCAGTTCTCAGTACCACAGTTCCCTTCCTTGTGGTATCTAGTAGAGCTTTAGGAAATTGTTCTCCAGTCCCACTGCATGGTATTCTATCACCAGAGAGGATTCCTATATGGATACAAAATGGACGTATTCGACTGGGACCTTTCCTTGCGCAAAATTTAGGCTCCGCCCACCTGCGGACCAGGGGTCCAATGATATAACGGTCAGGTATAACTTATAGGAGTCCTATATTATATATTATATTAATCATTATAAGCTACCTTTAGTTTCAAAGGTAACAGTTTTATTAGGAATGATTAACTTTAGAAATATTTTAGTTGAAAACTTGTCAAATAAATTTTGGATGGCACATCAAAATCCCAACAGTAGCAAGTTCTCTTAAATGGAACAACAAATGCTTAATCGGTGAATAAGTGCACTCTATTTTGAGTGCATAGGATCAACTCTACTATAAGTGCTTTGGTATCGAAAAGTTTATGCTTTCATTGGACCATTGGAGTTTTTAATTAGGAATAGGTCAAGGTTTCTTTTAGTTCACTATCTACTGTATCACGGGACGATTTGGCCGAATCGGTAGAGAACAGGCCTCTCGTGCAGAAGGTCGGGAGTTTGAATCCCAGCCGAGTCAAACTACTGACTTAGAAAATTGATACTGTTTTGTCGCTTCCTAGCCATGCACTCGGCACTATTAGGATAGGGCAAGGACTGGTTAAATACATTAGTATGATATACCTAATTATATTTAGATTTTAGTGCATGCACCATTTGAGGTGCATACCCATAGTGCATACCCATAGTGTATTTATGGTGCTGCCCCACTGGGATACCACACTGAAGACACCATGACCCAACATCTTATTCAGTCACATTATCCAACCCGGTCCTCACTATGCCGAGCACAAATGCATCAACTGTGTAAGTCTTCACTTTGACTCAGCCGAAGGAAGATTGATACCGCAATCGCCCACACGGGGAAGCGACTGGCTCCATCCACTCAGTTGAACATCCATTCAGTTGTGTAATGATAAGAGCAGTAGGAAAATGTGCGCGACATCTTCAAATGAAACCACATCTGGCATGCACTACTTCTAAAGTTTTGTGGTGTTCTCAGTGGCGGAGTGGTTAGAGTGTCTGACTTTTTTCTAGGTCAGACTCCTAATCTGAAGGTCGGTGGTTCGATTCTCCGTGCCCCCACCTCTGCCAATTTAGATTTCCACCGCTGTGGATAACTTACAGCGTCATCACAGGCCAGTTGCTCTCATACCATGTCTATGTGGTGTGGGAGGTTAAAAATCCCTTGGGGTCGGTAAAAGTGTAGGCTCAGGCTTTCTATCGACAAACTGTCTAATGGTGAAAACAAGTCTATTCAGGCTTATCCATAATAGGCAGCATACATCTTCAAGAAAAAAAAAAGAAAAAAATCCGGCATTTTGTTTAATGGTTTAACAAATTCCCTAGCATGAAAGTAGGTAAGCCTACCAAGGCCTAGGAAGCGTTCGGGGCCTAGTCAATCGGCCTGTAGACGCTGCATTTGGTTTTTTCTTGGGTCTGTGCAGGAGATGCCCTTGTAAGGCGCCGAGCTATCCCCGTCCATCACATAAACCGACTTGATCTCACCGCTGCAACAAAATGGCGTCGGCTCCCCTAGCACAAACTCTTCTCCGAATTCACTACATAAATATACATGTATACAGTAAAACCTCTATAACTGGCCACCTCCACATATCGACCGCTCCTCTATATCGATCGCTTTATTTGGGTCCCAGCAATACCATTCTAACCATATTTTAAGTCTCTAAACTGACCACTTCCCTAAATCGACCACTTGAAGTCGGTCCCATGGTCGATCGATTTAGAGAGATTTTACTGTACATAGTATTAGTAGGGTCCATACATATATGAAGATGTGGAATTCAAGGCTTTTCAAGACTATTTTCATTTGGATTTAGTCTGAAATTGGCATTCCGGATGGCGATTTTGGATTATTTAAATCAGTGGGGACCGTTTAATGAAATTCAAGGCTTTTCGAGACTAATTACCCAAAATAGGTTAAATTCACTGCTTTTCAAGGCCTTGAAATGGGGCAAATGAAGTTCAAGACTTTTCAAGACTTACCAGGCCCCGTAGGGACCCGGATATATACCTAATGGTAGTCAAGGTTTCATTTCGGCCTGGGTGGCGTTTGTCAGTTTTTGCGCCTGAAACCGTCATATATTTTCTCATCTATATGCTGTATAATTTATTACGTAAATCTGAATAATGGATATCATCAGACCTATATTATGCATTCTCCAAATTGTGCCGGTTAATCAAACTTCCACCGCAGACTTCCCCGACACTGGCGCCACCAGCGGCTGTTTTATAGACTTTCTATTGAACCCACTGTGTTAATTTCGGAGTGCACACCGAAATGCTGGACAGAGGCTTCACATGCACATTTACACAGGGCCACAACTAGCACCACGGGAGCAGTTAGTTACCTTGGTACCCAGCCACGAACAGGCAGTCCTTATTGCGATGGAGCCGTCAAGGCGTTGAGCCCATAGGCCCGATTGTGCAATAAACCAAAACACTACCCCGTCGAAAACACTCCGGTAGTGTTTTGAACCTACGTTCAAAACACTATGGTAGTGTTTTGAACGTAGGTACAAAACACTACTGCTAAGTTCAAAACACTACCCCTACGTATGTCCAAAACACTACCCAAGTTCAAAACACTATAATAACACGGCCGTGGGGGTTGTAAGTGTAATGTCGCAAAATGTAACCTAGTTTGGTTATTGGGAGTTTTACGTCCTGGGAACATCTAAGGTCATATCAGGACACACCTACTAGTAGTATACGCTGATAGCACTCTGGCGTCTGCACCACATATTAGTACACAATGATGGTGCTTGGGCGATTTTGGCACATATTAGTAGTATATGCTGATAGCACTGTGGCGTCTGCACCACATATTAGTTAGTATACACTGATGGTGCTGCGGCAACTGCACCACATATTAGACTACGCTGATGGTGCTGCGGTGTTTGATTGTTTGTTTTCTTGTTGTTTTAGGTCCTAGCAACATCTCAGAATGTGTACTGACTTGTGAGAGTGCACACTCATGGCGACTTTATAGTGCTGCCCCACTGGGAGACCAGGCTGCCAGCACCATGAGAGTAGTATTTTGAACTTAAAGGGAGTGTTTTGAACTTAAGGATAGTGTTTTGAGCATGACCACAGTAGTGTTTTGAACCTACCTTTAACTAAGTTGAAAACACTACTGTTGTGTTTTGAAGCTACGTTAAAAACACTACCGTAGTGTTGTTGTGGGGTAGTGTTTTGAACTTACTACACCAGCATCTCACTTTTAGAGTTTTTTTAAAATTATATATATTTAGGGACTGTAAATATCAATCCAAAAATATATGCCGGTATTGGTGTCTGTCATAGGCTTAATAAATTGATGGCCTATGGGCTTAATGCCTTGACGATGATCCGCAGCAGAGTAGTGCATGCCATGTGGAGGAACAACTACACTGGTCCTTCCCTACAGGACTTCCATATATGGCCCGATGGGTAATTATTTGTGCCAAGCCTAAGAACTGCTTGGTCGTGGCGTGGGACCAAGCCAGGGAGCACTAAACAACAATATATCATGTTTGATCTAAGTTGGATATGGTGGATCAAATATTAGTAAGTGTTTTGGTTTTGAATATTTTAGGCTTTCATCGGATGACGCAGCTTTATGAGCACCCTGAACTGGATCAGGTTTTTGTTGTTGTTTTACACCCTAGCAACCTAGCGTGTTTTACACCCTAATGCTGCCACAAGGCAACTGTGACGGCAGTATGGGTACCGACTTGTGATAGTATGCACTCATGCCGACTTAATAGTGCTGCTCCACTGGGAGACCAGGCTACCAGCACCATGATTCAATATCCCACACAGTCACATTATCCTGATACTGTTCTAATCAGTCCTTGTCCTATCCAAGTAAAGCTGAATGGCACGGTAGGTAGCGACACATACCAATTTTGTAAGTCATTGGTTTGACACTGGTGGGATTCGAACTCCCGACCTTCCGCACTGAAATCATGCGCTCTACCGAGTCGGCCACTCTGTCCAGCATTGAACTGAATCAGGCAAACTTTGATGTATTTACATAGTATTCGTGAAATATACGATCGGTAAAATCGTGACTTATAACTACAGTAAAACCTCTCTAACCGACCACCTCCGCAGATCGACCCCTCCCCTATATCGATCGCTTTATTTGGGTCCCAAACGATCGCCCATACTATACAAATGTAATGATATTCTAACTCTCTAAACCGACCACCTCCCTAAATGGACCATTTAAAGTGGGGCTGATGGTCAGTCGATTTAGAGAGGTTTTATATATTTAGTATGGCAGTGGGCGAGCTATCCCCGTCCATCACATAAACCGATGGCGCCACCAGCATATGTAGGATGTGCAGAGTGTTATGGTGCAGTCACACTACGATGCTTCTCCCGGCGACCCGTCAGCGTTGAAAATAAAATCTTGCGCGTCGAGAAACGTCCAACTTTTCGGCGGTTTGGGGAAAAAGTTCGGCATCAGCGCGGCGCGTTATTCGCGCGCGGCCAACGTGTGTCGACGCGTGAGGAAAAAAAAAGTTTGGTGCGACGTCTTCATCTAACCTTAAATGTTGCTAGGGCATAAAACAAAAACACCCCAGTTTGTCGCAACGTGTGAGCAATGACCCTCCCACGCGCGCGCCGTCTTCCTAGCGTTCCCATAACGTTATTCCGGCGCGTCCAACGCATCGCGACGTGCGCCTAACGTCCTTACCCATATATTTGCGCGTGCTGCCGGTCGTTGTTTTTTTTTTGACATGCTTAAAACCTTGGGCGACAGGGAACGCGCCGGCGTTTTGCGCCGATCGTCAACGTCAAAGAAAATGTACCGACATGTACCAACGCGCGCATAACGCGCCCCCAGCGTGTCTCGATATTTCACCCATTTTCGCTCAAAAACACCACACGTCGCCAGGTCGCCGGCGAGAAGCGTCGTAGTGTGACTGCACCATAAGCAGCACCAGGTGGTCATAATTAAACAGCCCATGATTGAAACTTGTAATAACCGGAGGGTGGGTGGGTGGGTGATTGCTTCAAGCCAAGCGTGTGGTAGTGACTGCTGGAGTGAGGAGAGCTAGCCTCGGAGGTGAGGAGGCGGGTTTGTGTGGGTCACGTGGGTCGCTGAAATGTGATTGGTCAGGCTTTAGTGGGTGGCGGGTGGGATTGAGGAATGGTGGTGGTGGTGGTGGTGGGCGAGGGGGGGGGGGGGGCTTAATGGTGACAAGGAGGCCAGGTATCCACCTCAGCCCACATTTAGCTCAAGACAGCCTATCACGACGTCATGTTCGCTGGTCTTGTGTAACTAACAACAGCTCTGGACAGAAAAGTGTGGTTGTTAGAGTTTTACGTCCTGGTAACATTTAAGGTCATATTAGGACGGGTACTGACTTGTGACAGTGCACACTCATGGTGACTTTATAGTGTTACCCCACTCGGAAATCAGGCCACCGGCACCATGACCTGATATCCCACTCAGTCACATTATCCTGACAATGGGTCCTATTAATATAATGTCAAACGACAGGCTAGGAAGCGACAAATATCAATTTAATATAGGTTTTGTGTAACTAATAATACAATAACAGCTCTGGCCAGTTAAATATACAAGCATGTATCTATTGGTTTCCTCGGGTTAGGATTTTTTTTAATTGTTGTGGATGGGATGAAAATGGGAAATGTTGCGGCCAGAGCAGGATTCGAACCCACATCTCTTGCATTCCAGGCTAATGTGCTAACCATTACACCAAATAGGCATGTCATCACCCTATCCACATCCATCTGTATATGTGGCTACTTGCCTGAGAGGTCAGTACAGACTACTACATGTCTTTAGCTGCCCGCAATGGCTCACTCAGCCTGTACTGTGTAATCAAAATGATCAAACCCACCACTTGGTGCGCTGGCTGTTCTCTTGGTTAAACAGTTGCTATATTATATGCATAAATGTATATATGAATGTGAAAGATGTGTGATGATGGCGATGCTGATGATGATGCTGATGATGATGTGCATTTGTTCATAGCAATTTCATATTGATGTGTATTCATACTTACCAATCTCATGTATAATATAATTGTATGTGTTTACATGCGAAACACCACGCAGCAGCTGGGCTGATCAAACCCACCACAAGGTGGCACTGCGAAATTTACATTACCAATGGAGAGATAGGGAGTGAGCCGTCTTAGTATTATAGGGTCTTTGGTACAGACTACTACATGTCTATAGCTGCCCCTAACCGGGCGCGATGGCAGAATCGGTAGAGCAGTCTTCCTGTGCCGTGAGTTCGAATGACGGTTGAGTCAAACTACTGACTTACAAAACTGATTCTTGTTGCTTCCTAGCCCGCCACTCGGCATTACTAGGATGGGGAAAGGACTGGCTAGCTAAGTGTCAGGATAATGTGACTGAGGGGGATATGGTGCTGATGGTCATGGTGCTGGTGGCCTGGTCTCCAAGTGGGGCAGCATTATAAAGTCGCCATGCGTATCTACTGTCACAAGTCGGTAACCATCCAGATAAGACCATAGACCCTGCTAAGGTGTAAAACCCCAACAAACAAACTGCTATGATCAGTGAACTAATGACATGTGCTGACATTTTTACTCTCCTCATAATGTCATTGCTTCATTTTATTTGTATTGTCCCCCGGTCCATAAGACCCCTGCTATGTCAGGACAACACTGGTTTGATTGCAGAGATATTTTCGAACAAAAAATAAAACAATATGCTTAAGTTTCAGACCAGACTGAACGGATAGTATATTCACCGAGAGAAGATTTCTCGCATATTCCATTTTTGTATCTTGTAGTGAGTCGGACAGCCAATTGACCAGTATACGGATATAGCTTCCCCTCCCTGGGCTAAGACTGGTGATATGCAGGAGACTATATATGGATACATGTTTCTATGTCGTCATATATGGATGATGCCTCCCTTATCACGGGTAATAATTAGGGCGTGCCAACTGGCTCTTCTCACAACCTCCCCCCCTCCCCCTACTGCATACGCCGGGTGTGAGCCTGCCGGGTGTGAGCCTCCACTTGGGAGCCTGCAGGCAGCGTGGTGGTTTACGATTATATACATACAGTCCACTATCAAGAGTATCATAGATGCGGTCAATCTTGACCTGTGGCGGCAACTATGGATCGGTCATGTGTATTGAGTTGCGCTATAACGCTGCCACAAGGCAATTGTGACAGCAACTATGGATCGGCCATGTGTATTGTGCCATGCTGTAATGCTGCCACAAGGCAATTGTGATAGCAACTATGGATCGGTCATGTGTATTGAGTTGCGCTATAATGCTGCCACAAGGCAATTGTGACAGCAACTATGGATCGGCCATGTGTATTGTGCCATGCTGTAATGCTGCCACAAGGCAATTGTGATAGCAACTATGGATCGGTCATGTGTATTGAGTTGCGCTATAATGCTGCCACAAGGCAATTGGGACAGCAACTATGGATCAGCCATGTGTATTGTGTCATGATGTAATGCTGCTACAAGGCAATCGTGACAGCAACTATGAACTATTGATCAGCCATGTGTATTGAGCTGTGCTATAATGCTGTCACAAGATAACTATGACAGAAACTATGGATCGACCGTGTGTATTGAGCCATGCTATAATGCTGTCACAAGACAACTGTGACAGTAATTATGGATCGGCCATGTGTGTTGAGCCACAACACAACTGCTACAGTAACTATGGATCGGCCATGTGTATTGAGCCATGCTATAATGCTGTCACAAGACAATTGTGACAGCAACTATGGATTGGCCATGTGTATTGTGCTATGTTGTAACGCTGCCACAAGGCAATTGTGACAGCAATTATGCATCATCATTGTGTATTGTGCCATGCTATAATGCTGCCACAAGGCAACTGTTAAAATAACTATGTGTAAAGTCCATGGCTCGAATCTGAGGTTGTGTAGGCAGGCTATGGTGAAATCAATACAGGCAAAAAGAGAAAGGAAGAGTATAAAGAGTGAAAGAAGAGAGAGAGCCAAACCCTCAGGTTTATTCTTTATATGGTACATGGATCCAGTATGGCATATCACCTGACCACATTCTCCCAATGAGAATCAAGCAATGATACCAATGAGAAACAAGCAGTATCCCTTGGCCACCACTGCCCTGAGCTGAGTGAGTGGTCATCCATGACTAGCAGAGGGGGGAGGGGGTAGTGGGTAGAGCTCTAAATGCCCCTTACACACTATCTTACTAGCACCACAATGTCTATTTACCAATGAGTCAAGTACCACCAGCAACTACATAAACACATTTATGCACCTGGCTCAAGATACCTTTTTCACAAATAGAACATTTGCATTCCCCACCAATGCATCATTATTGGAATAATTTACATATGGATCGGCCATGTGTATTCAGCCATGCTATAATGCTGCCACAAGGCAACTGTGACAGTAATTATGGATCGACCATGTGTATTGAGCCATGTTATAATGCTGCCACAATGCAACTGTGACAGTAATTATGGATCGACCATGTGTATTGAGCCATGCTATAATGCTGCCACAAGGCAACTGTCACAGTAATGATGGATCGACCATGTGTATTGAGCTATGTTATAATGCTGCCACAATGCAATTGTGACAGTAATTATGGATCGACCATGTGTATTGAGCCATGCTATAATGCTGCCACAAGGCAACTGTCACAGTAATGATGGATCGACGATGTGTATTGAGCCATGCTATAATGTTGCCACAAGGCAACTGTGACAGTAATTATGGATCGACCATGTGTATTGAGGCATGCTATAATGCTGCCACAAGGCAACTGTGATAGTAATTATGGATCGACCATGCCGGTACCTATTTATAGCAATGCGATCATATACCTGTATGATTTAGGAATACAATATGAACACCCACCCACACATACACATATATCTGTATATATACAGAGTTCCCACTCTCCAAATGTGTGTAGGTATTATTGTAATATTACCCCTATCCCAGCCTACAAGACTAATTAGAATCCTGTCCCCACTCCATTCCATGTATCTATGTTTGTATGTTTGTATGTACGCATGCACATATGTAATACATGTTTGTGTATATGTATTATGTTTGTATATATGTATATGTATTATATGTATGTATGTATGCATATATGTATGTATGTACGTATGTAGGCATGTACGTGTGGATGGATATAATATTAAATCCCCCAGTGTTTGCGCACCATCAAGACACTGCAGAATGCTTATAAACATACAACACTAAAAAAACCACTGTTTGTTTAATTGCTACACAAAGAGGACAATTGCTGATCAAATTTCTAAAATTGATTACCAACTGATGCTTAGCGAAATGTTTTTAATAAAATCATAATATATTACTATCAGTAAACAATTACCGCTGCACAAAATAGACAATTGCTATCCAATTAATTAATTAAATAATTGGCAATTGACGCCTAGTGAAAATTTCTGAACAAAAATGTTCCTTCTGTATTTGTGATGTGCTTTGGGCTTTTATTTATGGGAACCCTGTGAGTGTGAGATAACACAACCGGTATAATCAATTATCATACGGGAACAGACCAAAAATAAATGACAGCATATTCTCAAACGCTTTCTCCTTTTAATGAGTGAATAAATAAATAAATAAATTAATTAATTAAATAAAAATAAATAAATAACTAAAATAAAAAATAAAATAAAATATTTAAAAAAAATAAAATAAAGGGTGGATGGGTGGGTAACTGACCGATATGCAACATCCGGCGGGGAGTGGGTTAAATGACGGTAGAACAGATGAGGTGGCCAGCAGTCATTGACGGAGATGCAGGGAATGCTGGAGTAGGGGGTGGGGTGAGGGTGAGGGTGGCGTGGGTGGGGTGTGGGGCAGGCGGAGGTGGTTTGACAGTGACGTGTGGGTAAAGTGCTCAGTGCCGTTATGTAATTATCACGTAGCGTTGCCATCCTACCGGCAGCACATTATGTAAACTCACACAGATTGGGGGGAGGGTATGGCTGGGCGTAGGGGTTATTATCTGATTATGGAAGGGGACAGGAGACAATATAATATACAGGAATTTATAGTCGCTTTCCAACAAATAATAGAGAGAAGGGGACAAAATAAAGGGGGAAAAGTGCGGAAATTTGACTTTTAAATAAAGTTACATAATCCCATGGGTTTGAATTTCTGACATATTTAAATAAGAAATACAATAAACAAATAGGTATATATGTATGTTTACATGTATGTATGTATGTATGTATGTATGTATGTATGTATGTATGTATGTATGTATGTATGTATATGTGTATGTATGCACCTATGTATGTACATGTGTATATATATATGTAAGTGTGTATGTGTGCATGTGTGTATGTATGTATGTGTATACATGTGTGTACATATCTGTACATATGTGTATGTATGTATATGTGTATGTATATGTGTACATACATATGTATGTATGCATGTATGTGTATATTTAAGTACCCAGCTACACTGTAGACTATGCATAAGGCCACCCTAAGATAAATATCAGTAACTAACAAGCATTACTTTAACATTTCTTCAATATTAGCCATAAAAACATCCCCCCGCCACTAAAGCACTCCCCCCCCCCCCCACACACACACAAACACAATATCTTCTTAATTAAGAGCCATTATATTTCGCCACCTACTTGAAGTGTCTGTCCCACTTTGTAGTGAGTGATGACGGCTGCTGAATACCTCCCTGATTAGGGACCGTCCAACACAACACCCCGGAATACCTGTCTACTAATGAAGACGGCAGCATAGATCGGCATTTGTCTCTCGGTGCCATTCTCTAACCGATGCTAATCTGGGTCAAGGTCAAACAAGTGGACTTTGATGGTGTTTTACGTCCTGGCAACATCTATGATCATATCAGGATGGACAGCGACTTGTGACAGTGTGCACTCATACTTCATAGTGCTGGCCAACTCGGAGACCAGGCTGCCACTTGCCAGCATCATGACCCAATCTCCAACCCAGTCATGTTTATCTGATACTGAGCTCACCAGTCCTTGCCCTATCCTAGTAATGCTGAATGCTAGGCTAGGTAACGACAAGTATAAATTGTGTAAGTCATTGGTTTGACTCTACTTGGATTTGGACTCCCTACCTTCCATACGGGAAGCCTGTGCTCTACCGATTCGGCCACCACTCAGCCAGAGATCTGGAATAGATCCCGCGGGAAGCGGATGCCCTGCCCATTTGACCATCCCCTCTGGTTCTGCAATGGTGTGGATTCAGACAGATAGGGGTCTGATACGGCAGAATACATAACGACCTACATTCAAAGGGGAAGGGGGCAGCCTGCTCGAAAGGCAATCTCCTATGAAGAGCCTGAGCACCATCCACTACCACCACCACCACCACCACCCTCCACCACCATCACTAACATCGCCACCCACCAGCACTCCACCACCGCCACCCTCCACTACCACCACCATCCACACCTAGCACCACCATCCCCACCACCACCACCACCACCAACAACAACAACAGCACACTCCATAATCACCACCATCTTCCACTACCACCACCAGCCTCGACCACTAGCACCACCACCAACAGCACACTCCACCATAACCACAACCACCACCACCCTCCACCCCCTCCACCACCACCACCATCCCCACCACCTCCACCACCATCACCCCCCTCCACCACCACCACCATCCCCACCACCACGATCACCAACAGCACACTCCACCACAACCACAACCACAACCACAACCACCACCACCACCACCAACAACAACAGCACACTCCACCAGAACTAGAACCATCCTCAACCACTGGCACCACCACCCCACCAGAGGCCCAGCACTCAAACAGAGCATCTCCAACCATTGGGCCTGTCCGACTAAAAGTTCATGCAGCATGTGTTACAAAGTATCTATCGGATAGAGAGCTTAGATAAATAAACTCATTTCCACCGGACCAACTGTGGAAGAATAAATAATAATGAACATTATGTCTTTGCTTTTTAGGGTTGTATGTCCTGGCAACATCACAGGTCATATCGGGAAGAGGATGATTTGTTTGTTGGGGTTTTATATCCTGAATACATCTCAGTTTATATCGGGAAGAAGGTGATTTGGTTGTCGGGGTTTTACATCCTTGCAACGTCTGAGGCCATATCGGGAGGAAGAGGAAGATCAGTTGTTAGTTTGTTGTGGTTTTATGTCCTGGCAACATCTATATTCTAAGGATATAGTAGGCAAAAGAAGAAAATGAAGATTTGTGTTTGTTTGGGGTTTTACATCTTGACAACACATAAGGTCATATTGGGAAGAATAAGACCAAGAAGAAGAAGAGAATGTGTCTGTTTTAGGGCGTTACGACCTGGCAACATCTAAGGTCATATGGGGAAGAAGACAGAAGAAGAAGAAGAAGAAGAGGAGGAAGAAGATGACAAATAAAAATACAATAGAAACAAAATCACGGTTTGTCACCACACTACACCACGCGTGTGTGGTGTAGTGTGGTGGGAATTGCGATACAGTGTGGTGCAGTGAGGTGCGCGGTGCGGTGTGCTGGGCGGTGCGGTGTGTGTTGTGGTGCTGTGTGCTGGGCGGTGCGGTGCGGTGTGCGATGTGCGGTACGGTGTGCGGGGCGGGGCGGTGTGCGGTGTGCGGTGTGCGGTATGCGGGGCGGTGTGCGGTGCGGTGCGGTGCGGTGCGGTGCGGTGCGGTGCGGTGTGCGGTGCGGTGCGTGGTGCGGTGCGGGGCGGTGTGCGGTGTGGGGCGGTGCGGTGTGCGGTGCGGGGCGGGGCGGTGCGGTGCGGGGCGGTGTGCGGTGCGGGGTGGGGCGGTGCGGTGTGCGGTGCGGGGCGGGGCGGTGCGGGGCGGTGTGCGGTGCGGGGCGGGGCGGGGCGGTGTGCGGTGCGGGGCGGGGCGGTGCGCGGCGGTGTGCGGTGCGGGGTGGGGCGGTGCGGTGCGGGGCGGGGCAGTGCGCGGTGCGGTGCGGGGCGGTGTGCGGGGCGGTGCAGTGCGTTGCTCGGACCGTACCATGAGTCTCGATAGACTTCATCAAGGAATGGTGGTTAGTGGGCGGCCCGTGAGGAACAGGGTAAAGCCGGTGGTGCCCGGATAAGGTCAGGGTGGTAATGGATTCCGCCCCCACCTCACCCCCCTCCCTTCACCCCCTCCCATTCCTGCCTCCTCAACCCCCCCCCCCCCCCTCACCCCGCCTTCAACCGGGCGGGATCCGTGTCGGTGACCGGGCGCTATTTTAAGCAGCGATGCTCGTGTTGGTTGGACGATACGCTGTTTGTACACACACCCTCCGCAGATCTCCCCCCCCCCCCTTCTCCCTTCCCCCTCCCACCCCCACCCACACATTCACCCACCCACCCACTCCATTTCATATTCATACTCGTGTACATATTGCACACCCATCAAATAGCTGGCCTTCCAACAATTCAGAAAAGCAACAAAGTAAATATTTTTTAAATATCTTGCAGGTGTGTAAAGCACTTGTGTATCTTGTCACATTCTCTTCGTTGTTAGATAGGGGACCAGACGGGGTTGCCGGATGTGTGTCTCCTGTTTTGGGGAGATCGGGAGATCCGAACCCATGAGTTTGTGTGTTCGAATCCTGGTCGAGTCAAACCAATGACTTAAAAATGGATACTTGTCGCTTCCTAGCCTAGCGCTCAGCATTATTAGGATAGGGCAAGGACTGGTTGGCTCAGTGTCAGGATAATGTGACTGAGTGGGATGTCAGGTCATGGTGCTGGTGGCCTGGTTTCCCAGTCAGGCAGCACTATAAAGTCGCCATGAGTGCGCCCCATAACAAGTCGGTACCCGTCCTGATATGACCTTAGATGTTGGTAGGACGTAAAACAACAACAGACAAACTGTTAAATAGGTTTTTTTTTTTTAGATACTAGCAACATCTAAGGTCATATCAAGATTGGTATTGACTTGTGATAGTGTACATTCAGGATGACTTCATACTGCTTCCCTAGTGAAAGACCAGACCATCATCACCATGACCAGATATCCCACCCACTCAGTCACATTATTTGTTATACCGAGCAAACCACCCATTGCCCTATCCTATTAATGCTAAGCATTAATCTAGCTAGTGACAAGTACCAATTGTGTAAGTCATTAGTTTGACTCGGCAGGGGTTCGAAGCCACCACCTTCCACATGGGAAGTCCGCTGGCGCTCTTACCGATTCGGCAAAACAACCTCACACACTGTTGCTCCCTGCACACACAGAAAGCCACAAGACACATAGTCTACACTCATGCATTGCTCTGATCTCACACAGGAGCAACCCCAAAGTGAAATAAATACCCAATAAGTGCCCCAGTAAGTGCGCCAGTATCTAAGCTAAATATGTCAAATCAAATGTCATAGAGGAGAATGGCCTGACACAAAAGAAAATCAGGAAAATATTTGATGAATTTGTATGGACTTCTAAAGTGATGGAAAGCCTATCGATGGATGTGCAAAACCCGGGTCCCTGGGTCCAATGGTCGCAAATATGGACCATATCTGTGGGGAGGGGGGGGGGGGAAATCGGTCAGATAAAAAAAGCAGGAATTCCAGATAAATCGGAAAGATTCTCAACTATGAATCTAGATAAGTGTCTTGGTTTCGTCAATTTGATGCTCACAGCTTTAACATATACAGTAAAACCTCTCTAAATCGACCGACCTTAGGACCGACTTTAAGTGGTCGATTTAGGGAGGTGGTCGGTTTAGGGAGCTAGAATATGGTCATAATGGTATTGTTGGGACCCAAAACAGGTATTGCAGGTATATCAATACCTCAGGGAGTTTGATGCCCCTGCCTTGCAGAGTTGTAAACCACTGCCTTGTGGTACAGGTTCCTGACAGAAGCGAAGGCTAAGGGAGCAAACCCTAAACAGAAAACCATGTCACTGTGGCAACATTAAGGGCGGTTGATGTATGGAACTCCCAACATCTCCCAACCAGCCACTGCAGGGACAAATAGTTTTGCGCCTGTCTTGACATGTTCTTGCCGGTGTGAAACCTCTATTTGCTCCCCGAGAGAGTGCCGCTGGTAACTTGCAAAAGCCAGCAGTACTTCAACACTTTTGCAGGCAGCTTTCATGAAATGTGCTAAATGGAGAGCGGCAGTCAAGTAATGAAAGCAGTCATCATGATGATTGTGGGACCCAAAAGTGATCGATATAAAGGAGTGGTCGATCTGTGGGGGTAGTAAGTTAGAGATGTTTTACTGTATATACTTTTCTTCCATCCATATCCGTTATATCTTAGCAGAATATTCATTTCTCTTAGACATATCGGCTATATTGAACTGAGAACTGTTGAGAAACCGCATCAGTCCACCCGGACGGGGTAGCCTTGGGGGTGGTGGTGGTGGTGGGGGGGGGGTCAAATCCGTGGATTGATGGCCGCCCCATGTTGGGTGTGATAACTCAGGCAGGGAAGTGATAAGCTGAACAACGTAGGTTAGATTTTGTTGTTTGATTGTTGGTTTACGTCCTAGCAACATCTAAGATCATATCAGGACGGGTACTGACTTGTGACAGTGCGCACTCATGGCGACTTTATAGTGCTGCCCCATTAGAAGGCCAGGCCGCCAGCACCATGGCCTGATATCCCACTCAGTCACATTATCCTGACACTGAGCCAACCAGTCCTTGTCCTATCCTAATAATGCCGAGCGCCAGGCTAGGAAGCAAGTATCAATTTTTAACCCACGACCCCACGATCTACGAATACGGGAGACGGACGCTCTAACTCATTCGTGTGTCTGTGTGTGTGCCTGTGTGTGTCTGTGTGCATCTGTTTGTGTATGTGTGCATCTATTCGTGTATGTCTGTGTCTGTGTCTATATATATGTCTGTGCCTGCGTTCTGTGTGCGGGTGTGTGTATCAGTGTGTGTCTGTGTGTATCTATGTGCATCTGTTTGTGTCTGTATGTATATGTATGTATGTGCATGCATGCGTTCTGTGTGCAGGTGTGTGTCTGTGTGCATCTGTGTGTATCTGTGTGCATCTGTGTGTCTTTATATCCGTGCATGCATGTCTATGTGAGTCTCTGCATGTATGTGTTCATCTGCGTGTGTATGTGTGTATCTGTGTGTGCATGTATGCATGTGTGTGTATGTGTGTATCTATGTGCATCAGTGTGCATTTGTTTGAATCTGTGTGAATTTGTTTGTGTTTGTGCAGGTGACCAATAAGCCAGTGGAGTATGAGCATAAGGGCTCCCAACAGCTGTGCAGCCCATTCCCAAATTAACACATTACTGAATGCCAAATAATCCAATAAGCCGAGGAAAAACAGGACGAAAAGAGCAGCAGGCGGCCGTCTGATCCATAACCTCGCCAAGTCGAGAGCTGGGAAGGAGTTCAAACATCCACGGCGCCCAATAATGAAACAAGGCTCCTTGGGGCGAAGTGACAACAGTGTGGAAAGGCGGCAGTCAATAAGTTGGTTGGTTGTGTTGTTGGAGTTTTACATCCTCGCAACATATCAGCATGGCTACCGACTTGTGACAGTACACACTCATGGTGACTTTATAATTCTGCCCCAATACCCATATCCCACTCTTCACATTATCCTGACACTGAGCTAACCAGTCCTTGCCCTATCCTACTAATGTCGAGTGCCAAGCTAGGAAGCGACAAGTATCAATTTTGTAAGTATGTGTGATTCGACTGGGAATTGAACTCCCAATCTCCCACATGGGATTCCTGCGCTTCACCGATTCGGCTATCGCGTCTGGTGGTGGCAGTAAGTTGAAGTGATGGGGCGAGGGAAATAAGGGGGGGGGCGGGTCTATGCATGGAGGGTCTGTAACTGTAAGATAAAGTACCATCGAGGAGGTGAATCTATATGTAAATGATGCACAGTTGATGCCCAGTTTTTGTTGTTATTTCTCCTGCAGCGACACCTTTGAAAGGGCTTCCACCAGGTGTTGCTTGGTTGTTGTGGTTTTAAACCCTAGCAACAGTTACGCTAATATCAGGATGAGTTGTGACAGTCGGCACTAATGGCTCCATAAGGGTGCCATGTTAGTGTTAGAAAGTTGGCACCGGTGTCGCAGTTTCCGCCATCCGCCAGGTTACGCAGTACACATCGCTTCTGCGCAATCGTCAAAATCGCACAGCATCGTCACTAACCTTATAAATTTAATATAATGTTTTTGGTAAAGATGTTTTCGATATGTGTACCAAGCGATTTGTTTCTAGGTGGTGTGGTTTTAGAGATATTTAACTTGTTCTGTATTTTCTGTATGAAGAGTGCTCACGACCATTGACACTGCCTTGAGTTTGACAGTATGTGCAGTGCAAAACATTAGTTTTATTCAAAATTAAAAGAAATCAAGAACCCTAACCGTATAAATTTAATATGATCTTTTTGGTAAAGATGTTTTCTATAGGTGTACCAAGCGATTTGTTTCTAGGTGGTGTGGTTTTAGAGATATTTCACTTTTTCTGTATGAAGATTGCTCACGGCCATTGACAATGCATTTGAGTGTATGTGTACCTCGGAAACTAGCGGGCGGCGGAAACTGTGACACCGGTCTTGAGATGCCCTTAGATGTTGGTAGGATGTAAAACCCCAAAAACAAAACAACCCTCCTTACACTAGGTACAGACACATCGTCCCATTACCACACACACGCACACACTCACACACACACACGCTCACACACACACACCCTCCACCCCCCCCCCCCCCCCCCCAACGACCACCCGGGAGAAATGCTGCATAGTTATGTCCACATACACACACCCACAAACCCGCAGTCATATCCTGACAGACCCAACACATTCTACTCAAAATTCACAGCAGGCGGCCATCAGTAACCAGGGCGGTCGCTACTGTCTGCGTTTTATGAATCACCTTGACGACCCAATCGTCACTGGACACAATAATACAAAATAACAAAAAACTAATCCCTAGCAATGGGGTTCTTGCAAGAGTCCTGGAGGTGATACATCATATATTTACACACACACACACACACACATTCACACACACACACACACATATATAGTATATATATATCCAGTTTTATTTCGGGAGTGGAACTGTATTTAGGGGGGGGGTGTTTATTTCGGGGGTGGGGTGGGCTGTAAGATCGTGTGGTGCTTGTGTCTGTGTGTGTCCTGAGGGGCGGAGATTTATATTCGAGGGCTGGGCTTGTATTTATGGGCGGGGCTTGTACTTAGGGGCGGGGCTTGTATTTAGGGGCAGAGCTTATGCATAGGGGTGAGGCTTGTATTTAGGGGGCGTGGCTTGTATAATATAGAGACGGGGTTTGTATTTAGGGTGCGGGGCTTGTATTTAGGGGCGGGGCTTGTATTTAGCAGGTGGGGTTTGTATTTAAGGGGCGGGGTGTGTACTTAGGGGGCGGGGCTTGTATTTAGGGGCGGGGCTTGTATTTAGTGGGCGGGGTTTGTTGAATATAGGGGTGGGGCTTGTATTTAGGGGATGGGGCTTGTATCTAGGGGCGGGGTTTGTATTTAGGGGGCGGGGCTTGAATATAGGGGCGGGGCTTGTATTTAGGGGCGGGGCTTGTATTTAGCAGGCGGGATTTGTATTTAGGGGGCGGCGCTTGTATTTATGGGCGGGGTTTGTGCTTAGGTGCGAGGCTCTATGTGCGGGGTGTGACTTGTGAGTGGAGGGCGGGGCTGAGGGTGGGCGGAGTTGTCTATCTACCAGGTTCTAAACACCCCCAAGCACTGTGCCTCTTTATCAACAATACTAGAAATACAACCACACCCGACCCGGGAAAATAGCAGCTATAAGGCCCACATCGCATACGGCAGTGTGGCGTGGCAATGGTATTACAGCTGCCGTTCCAAACAATTCCATACGGCCATAAAGTGTCCACACAAAAGCAGCCCCATTCACCACAAACGGTGTTCCCGTCTGTCTGTAGAACATCATAGAATATTGTGTGTGTGCCTATGTCTCTGTGTGTGCCCTTTTCTCTGTGTGTGCCTATGTCTCTGTGTGTGCCTATGTCTCTGTGTGTGTCTATGTCTCCGGGTGTGGCTGTGTCTCTGTGTGTGCCTATGTCTCCGTGTGTGCCTATGTCTCCGTGTGTGCCTATGTCTCCGTGTGTGCCTATGTCTCCGTGTGTGCCTATGTCTCTATGTGTGCCTATGTCTCCGTGTGTGCCTATGTCTCCGTGTGTGCCTATGTCTCCGTGTGTGGCTGTGTCTCTGTGTGTGCCTATGTCTCCGTGTGTGCCTATGTCTCCGTGTGTGTCTATGTCTCTGCGTGCCTATGTCTCCATGTGTGCCTATGTCTCTTTGTGTGCCTATGTCTCCGTGTGTGTCTATGTCTCCGTGTGTGCCTATGTCTCTGTGTGTCCCTATGTCTCCGTGTGTGCCTATGTCTCTTTGTGTGCCTATGTCTCTGTGTGCCTATGTCTCTGTATGTGCCTATGTCTCCGTGTGTGCCTATGTCTCTGTGTGTGCCTATATCTCCGTGTGTGCCGATGTCTCCGTGTGTGCATATGTCTCTGTGTGTGCCTATGTCTCCGTGTGTGCCTATGTCTCTGTGTGTGCCTATGTCTCTGTGTGTGCCTATGTCTCCGTGTGTGCCGATGTCTCCGTGTGTGCCTATGTCTCTGTGTATGCCTATGTCTCTGTGTGTGCCTATGTCTCCGTGTGTGCCTATGTCTCTGTGTGTGTCTATGTCTCTGCAGATGCGTGTCTGTGTGTGCGTATATGTGTGTGGTTCTGTGTGTGTCAGTGTGTGCACCTGTCTGTGTGTGCGCGTCTGTATGTGTGCATGTGTCTGTGTGTGAGCCTGTGTGTGCACCTGTCTGTGTGTGCATGTCTGTATGTGTGCATGTGTCTGCTTGAGCCTGTATGTGTCTGTTTATACATGCATGTGTCTGTGTGCATGCCTGTCTTTATGCATGTGTGGATATGTGTGTGTGTCTGTGTATGCGCTTGTGTGTGGGTCTGTGTGGGCATGTGTATGTGTTTGCATGTGTCTGTGCATGTGCATGTATCCGTGTGTGCTTGTGTCTGTGCGTGTGCATGTGTGTTTGCATTCACGTTTGTCTGTGTGTGTGCATATGTGCGTGTGTCCCTGTGTCAGTGTGTGCATGTATAAATCCCAGCTGCTGACCCCCCCCCCCCCCTCCGAATAGCCAGTGTCTACTTTTTGTGCTGTTGGGGGGGGGGGGGGGGCATTAAACAAACAAAGTGGACACTGCTGATCCCCAGGGACGAACTGAAGCTGGGACCTGGTGTGTTCACACAACCAATGGTCCGATTGTGGAATGACTACATTCCAAGCACTGGGCTTCGTGGGAGTTTGGTTCCCGCTTGAGTCAAACCAATGACTTATAAAATTGAAACTCGTCTCTTCCTAGCCTGGCGCTCGGCATTAATAGGATAGGGCAACAACTGGTTAGCTCAGTGTCATAATAATGTGACTAAGTGGGATATCGGGTCATGGTGCTCGTGGCCTGACTTCCCAATGAGGCAGCACTATAAAGTCACCATCAGTGCGCACTGTCACAAGTCGGAACCCATCGTGATATGACCTTAGATGTTGCCAAGATGCCAAACAATCAACCAACCTTCCAAGCTCCTATTCTTCGCTATTCTTTAAAGTCATTTTGAACACTTAATCATGTGATGATCAACCATGGTTGAATTCTTGTCCTACTTTTGTTTCTAATGAAGGTCCTAGTGAAATTATGCTAATAAATATTCTGCATTAGATAAAATACAACTTTCTGCATGCATGATCACCAGTTCTCCCAGCCTCTGAGAACTGCACTCACACACAGCCTGACCTAATTAGTAACCATGGCAACCTACCTACAAACCCATATCCGGGTTTATGCAAAACAGAATTCTCATCGTACGCATCTTTGTAATTAGTTTTAAAGTAAATTTGTTGAATGTATTTAATTAGGAGAAGGCTACCTGCATATTAGATTAGAAATATGACATTTAGCAAATAAAGTAAAAGTCCTACCGGAAACAGCAGTAACAACCGGATGTACGTCAGCTACTTACCTGAAATAGTAAAATAAAACACTGTTAGCCAACAGACAGGAAACAAACACAGTATTAACAGCAGCAGAAGCATGGCTATTTCTAAATCTCATATTTTGCCCACACACACCCACAAGAACACACACAACAACTGCGTTCCTGGAACAACACAAAGTCAACCATAATGTTGTCACCAGAAATAGTGCATCTTGACCAATGTAGACGTAACATGTTTGTCTGTTGTTTTACGTCCTATCAACATCTAAGGTCATATCAGGACGGGTACCGACTTGTTACAGTGCGCATTCATGGCAACTTTATAGTGCTGCCCCACTAGAAGACCAGGCCACCAACACCATGACATGATATCCCACTCAGTCACATTATCCTGACACACAACCACCACAACCAAACCACCCACAAAAACAACAAAAAAACCACCACCAACCCACAACACCCAAAACCAACCACCCCCCCAACAACCCCTCTAAGGTCTATCAGGAGGGTACGCTTGTACAGTGCACACTCATGGGGACTTTATAGTGCTGCCGCACTGGGAGACCAAGCCACCAGCACCATGACCTGATATCCCACACAGGCACATTATCCTGATACTGAGCCAACCAGTCCTTTCCCTATCGTAATAATGCCAATCATCACAGGCTAGGTAGCGACAAGTAAGTCATTTGTTTCACTCGACCAGTATATATATACGTGTATATATATATGAGACTGTCTCAAAAGGTGCTCAGCAATTTGGGACAAAACGTTGTCCATTGTAACGATCAACATACTATCTGCTTATACATTTGCTCAGGATAAACTGATTAGTTTTTTACATGGTGTTTCATAATCCCAATAGAATACATATTGATTTGAAGCAAATGTCCTTTTGTTTTCAGTGTAACCGTTTCTGTGCTGTTTTGTGTCAATCGTTACAATGGACAAACAAAAAGAAGAGTTATCACCTTTTGAGACAGGCTCGATTATATATAGGAAAAAGGAAACCCAGTTATATTCTCTGTGTGTCATTTTTTTTTGGTTTAAACTGCAATCATCTGACACCTGCAGCCAGTAACACAGCCAACCCGTGGTCTGAGTAGGACAGTGATTGGGGATTTGGCCGCCCAATAAAGTAGTCACCACTGAGGCCGAACAGGACCACTTCCGGTCTCTGAGTGGAGTCGCCCTCCGGTCAGCCTCTAACAAACTGGTCCCGTTTCGCTGGTACTACTTTCCAGTTTACACAGGTCTAACGCCGCAGGCACCATTTAACCGGACCTACATTATGAAGCTACTATGTCTACCCCCTACGTCCTGATCGCCCCCCCCCCCCCGAACCATGCACCCGACCGCCCCCCAACCCCCCAACCCCGCCAGACAGGACTCGTGTTATTGCAGTCTCTGAGCTATTCTGGGACTACAATGTAGGGCTGGGCGTCTTGAGTATGGCGTATGTGTATTTCTCCATCACGTGATCAAAATAGTGTTAAAGTTGCTTTTCTTTTACTTTAAAAAAAAGATTAAATTATTAGTTTGATTGTTATAATCAATCTTACTTCACTTTGAAGTAACTTTTATTATACTATAGATGGTTAACCTCGGATATATTTGAAGTGAAAACATCCTAAACTGATGTTGGCTTTCATGTCAAAATCCAGACACATAGGCTTCAACAATAACAAGTTCTTCTATGCGGCTCCAACTGTTTAATAAGCTGACGAGTATCTAAGTTAGATATGCAGGATGAATTTTAAATTGCAGAGTCCGATGGTTTTGAGTTTCTGTCATTTTTTTAGATAAATATATTAGGTTGATTGTTGTTATAATCTACCTTACATTAGTTTGAAGTAACTTTTATTTTAAATGGCTAACTTATGAGATATTGGAAGTGCAATCATACTAAATTAATTTTGGCAAGCACGCCAAAACTCTGACACCATAGTAACATGTTCTATTAAATTGGCTTGGTATTCCATTCTATGTGGCGACAAATGTTTGATAAGTGCACCAGTATTTAAGTTACCTGTGTAGAATAACATCTAGATCACAGTTTTTGTTTTGAAAATTTGATACTTCATCGGACTATGCAGCTTTAAATAGTGGATTTGATGCGTTCATCGGACTACGCAACCTTAATTTGGTAAATATAAATCATTACAGTCACACTGCTACTGAAATTGCTCTTACATTGCATTGAGTTGGATGAATTGCTCTTGAATTGCATTTAGTTGCATTGAATTCCATTGAGTTGCATTGAATTACTTCAGTTGCATTGTATTGCTCTTGAATTGCATTGGGTTGCATTGAATTGCTCTTGAATTGCATTGACTTGCTCTTGAATTGCATTGGGTTGCATTGAATTGCTCTCAAATTGCATTGACTTGCATTGAATTGCTCTTGACTTGCATTGAATTGCTCTTAAATTGGATTGAGTTGCATTGAATTGCTCTTGAGTTGCATTGAATTTTCCAACACTCTAAGTTAGACTCTTTGGGGGCGGGGGGTAAATGAATTTTATTCATGTGAATATTTTGTCAGTGCCAAAGAACTGGTCTTCTGGCCGTAAGTGTTACAGGTATCTTGGTATTTACATAATTTACTCTAAGAACAGCAGTGCACGCCTTCATCAGCTGGAAATGGCTGCCAAGCTGTGGAATGCCCAAACAGTAAAGGAACGACAAATTCCTGACCTAAAAACATACAAAAAATATCTGTGCAAAATAAGGCTAGGAAACCCCCACTAAGCTGCACTCCAAAGGGGCATGTGATATGTCACGGCCCACCAGCGGCACGCCCATTGGAAGGTAACCATGCCAAAAGTAGCCAGATAGCACACCACACAGCAACATACATGCCTATGATATGTAAATAGGAGTAAGCTAGTCTAGTAGTAAGAGAAGAAAAAATAAAACACATATATGCCATGAAAATCCAAAAAAATTAACATAGATTACTAACCAGACCAACCAACTATCTATCTGCTGCTGAAATGTAGGCAATCAAATACCTTATCAGCAGCTACTGTATGATAAGATAACACCGACACTACAGCTGGCCGGCATTGAAAACAAGCCTGAATACCCAGGCTTATATGCTATGGACAGTATAAATACAGCCTCAATCAAAAAATCAAAAAATCAAAGAAAAATCAGTGACCCTTGTCACCCGTGAACCGTTGCCATGTGTGAACAATGTTTCAATGTACAAATTGTTTTTGTCTCATTTCACTGTCACAATGACCAATGATAATAAGTATGTTATGCCTCTATCCACTCTGTCTCCCTCTCTCTGACTCTCTCTCCCTTTTTTTCTTTCTATCTCTCTGCCTCTCTCTCTCTGCCTCATTCCCCATTGGTCTGGATACAGAGCTGTCATTTGAAGACAGGTAGAACTGTGTGTATCTGTTATATATGCATATGGGTCACTCTCCTGAAAACTGGTCAGCATGGGATGGGATTTTAAAACATCAATAACAAAACTTCCTATTAGCTATACTTTTCATATTCATATTCAGATTTGATGAAAGAAATAAGGGAAATAAAATAAACTGTGTGCAACTTTGGTTGTGAAGTGTTTTTGTACCCAAAAAAAACATTTTACAGTCAGCCATTTGTAACATGACATATGGGACGTGGTTGAATCCGTATTACCATCTTGTATTGCATTGATATATCAAACAAAACAGTTCCCAAATCAAAAAGGAAGTATGTATTAACATGTATGCATGCTTAAATTTAAAAAAAATGAATTTGATGTCTTCAGAAATAACATTACAAATTTCCATCACACATGTAACCAGTGGTGTCTGGATGCCACACAAATATTGTACACTAATTATTCAGTGAATAAAGCATGGCTGGGAATTACTTTTTTAAACAATATAAGCACTACATATTTCTGTATATTATACCATGATTAATATGCTTCTAAGTATGATCTTATTTATTTCTGATTAGATTTATATTAAGCAGACTGTGTGGTGTCCTAAACATGGGTTACACGTGTGACACACATGTTATACTGCCATAAGACATAGCTTAATCATGGACTACATCTTTATTTTTTATCGCATCAATTTATATTTTACATAGATGTAAAGGGGAGACTTCCAGCTTTCATTTGCAACCAAAAAATGTGGAAAATTCAAATATTAGATTTGAACTCTCCATGTGACACTTCTGGCCAGTTTTCAGGAGATGTACATGGAATGAATAATAATTGTAGCCTGCATTATTTATAAAAGATACCATATGGACGTGTGGTTAGAGTGTTCGCTTAGCGTAGGCAGGTGTAACTCTTAGGGGCAATCCCATGTTTTGATCCCAGATCGAACCAAATGCAGGCCTTAGAAAATGTATACTTGTTGGATAACCATCTCTCTCATTCCCCCTCTCTCCCTCATCTCTCCCCCTCCCTCTCAGTGTCAAAACCCGCGTATTAATCGAAATAAAATGGCACTAATATTACACTTCCATTGTCCTTGTCCCCAATACAATCAGTAATATTATACTTCCATTGCACACCTATGCTCAATACAACGAGTAATATTATACTTTATGTGTTGGAAGCATTAGAAAAAATACTCCTAGGCAAAATGATTCACCTTAGAAACTTATTAACAAAACATAAGATCGCTTTTCTTGAAGTTAAAATCATCATTACAAATGGGAATCAATTCAAATTGAAAACTATTAACAACCTTGTTTATTTCCTAACAATAAAACACAATAAGACTCCCGCTCTGACGGGAGAGGAAATAATGACACTTTGAAATCAATCAGCTACTAGTGTGTTATGTGACTTGAATGGTAGAAAGATGTCACAAATCTAGGAGTGTGCTTATACGCAATACGTTTTTGTTGTTGTTTTTGTTGTTTTAAATTGTTGCTGAATATGTTGATTTTACTGAATAGGTTCTTTTGTCAGCGCCGAAACACTGGTCATATCATCTCACAAGTTCTTTTAATTAGGCTTACCTCACACACACACACACACACACAAAACACACACGCACGCCTATGCACAATTTTCAACAGCCAGAAGCAGCGAATAGTTTGTTGTGATCCAAATATTTGCGTCAGTTGTGATCCAAATATTTGAGACGAAAATATGCAAATTTAATGTTGGTGTGTATATAAAGATTCTGACACCACAGGCCTCAGCATTCAAAGAAAACATACTAAGCATCCCATCCAATAAGGTCATTATATCACGAATGAATGTCATTATATCACAAAGGAATGTCTAATGGTTCAGGCTGATAACGGGGTTCATTTCATCTGGCTATAAAAGAAACACTCCTGACAACCGCCATCATGCACGTGCTTAGTTATCTGAACGCTAAAGGTGTTGTTCCCCCCTGCCCTCTCTCTACCCAATCTCCTCCCTCCCCCTCTCTCTCTCTCTCTCTCTCTCTCTCTAGTTCTTTCTCTTCTCGACCGGGCGCGGTGGCTGAATCGGTAGAGCGCGGGCCTTGCATGTGGAAGATCGGGAGTTTAGTTCCTGGTCGAGTCAAACCAATGACTTATCAAATTGATACTTGTTGCTTCCTAGCCTGGTGCTCGGCATTAATACGATAGGGCAAGGAATGGTTAGCTTAATGTTGGGATAATGTGACTGAGTGGGATATTGGGTTATGGTGCCGGTTGCCTGATTTCCCAGTGGGGCAGCATTATAAAGTCGCCATGAGTGTGCACTGTTACAAGTCAATACCTGTCCTGATATGTTGCCAGGACATAAAACTCCAACAACCAACCTTTCTACTGTGTCTCACTCTCTCTCCCTCCCTCTCCACCCTCTCTGTCTCCCACCGTCTCCCTCTCCCTCCTCTCTTTCTCCATCTCATCTCTCTCCCTCCCTCTCTCTTCCACTCTCCTCCCTCCCCCTCTTTCTCTATCCACTGTCTCCCTCTCTCTCCCCTTTTTTTTTCTCTCTCTGCCTACTTCCTCCTCTCTCCTCCATATCTCTGTCCCTCTCTCTCCCTATCTCGCCCTCTCTCTCTCTGCCTCTCTCCCCCTCTCTGGCCATATCTCTTCTCTCTCCGACCCCCCCCCCCCCCTCTGTCTGCCGACTCCTGATCGGCGGGTTGTATGGCATGGCATACACGTACACGCCCGAGGGCGTGTCTTGCCTCCAGATATCAACACTTGGATATTTTTCGGAGGACAAAAAAAAAACGCAACAAAAAAGCAAACCTCATACACACAAAACCTCATACACGAAACAAACCCAACTGTTTATAGACTGCCTACATTCCTTATGACGCATACAGCTGAGGTGTTTCAAGGTGACCTCGAAGGCTTTAAACTCACGCAGTGTGTGAATACCCTGATAAACACCACATTATCATCGACTAACTGTAGTGTAGGACTGACTTGGTACTAAGCCATATCGCAATTAAGAGTTAACCGCTCTACAACATTGGCCATTGTGTTGGTTTGTAGTTCATATATATATATATATATATATATATATATATATATATATATATATTTAGCAATGTACATTGCATGTAATCATATACATGTATGTGACATATATATATATATATACATATGCATATATATAAACGTACATCGCAGGGGTAATTAAAGCAGGCATTGTCTACACGCAGTTGGCGCCGCCATTGGAGATTTAATGAACTAGGAATATAGGGATGACAACGTTGGTTGGTTTGTTGTTGTTGATTTATGTCCTAGCAACAGCTAAGGTTATATCAGAATGGGTACCGGTTTGTGACAGTGCGCATTCATTGCCAATTTATAGTCCTGCCCCACTGGGAGACCAGGCTGCCGGCACCATGACCTGGTTTCCCAAACAGTCACGTTGTCCTGACACTGAGCCGTTATTAGGTATTAGGCCCCCACATGCGATTGAATCAGTTATCAAAGTTGAACAATCCGTTGGTTTTAAAATTTACACAATAACAGTTTATATGGATTGCCGATTTGGTAGATCGTGGGATTCGAACCAACTGGTTCGAAACCTGGTCGAGTCAAACCAATGACTTAAACATGTATAGTTGTTGCTTCCTAATTAGACGCTCAGCATTATTAGGATAGGGCAAGGACTGGTTGGCTCAGTGTCAGGATAATGTGACACTGAGCCACTCATGGTGCTGGCGGCTGGGTCTCCCAGTGGGACAGTACTATAAAGTCACCATGAGGACCCACTGTCAGAAGTCGGTACCCATCCTTATATGACCTTCGATGTTGCCAGGACATAAGACTCCAACAACCAAACAAGATATTAAAAATATATAATAAAATGTATCCAATGAAAATTACATAATATAAATCTATATAGCGTAGGATATATATGATATAAATGCATGAAAGAATTATATAATTCTATACATATATAAATACATACAAATATATATATATATATATTCAAATATACATATATGAATATACGAATATATAAATATAAGCATGAAATAAATATCGCTATAATATAGCAATAAAATATACAAATATATAAATATACAATAAATATCTCTATAAATATATCAAAAACAAATATATTAAACAAATACATATACATATATCCAGTGTCATTTCTTTTAAGACATTCAAAACCACGGCTATCAACTGCGCCTTCGGAGTAGATAACCCACTTTACATAATAGATAGATGGGTGTCGTGGACTCTTCACACCACCCTGCACACACAGTCGTCACGCACCAGTGGCCCCTCCTCACCTGTCAAGCGGCACTGACACCGGCGAAAAGCACGTTCTCCAACGCAGGCCCTCCTCACACAGACGCTGTTTGCACTGTGGTTGTAGGCGTATTGACATTCAGTCTGGTATTAAAGTTGCATAGTCTGATGGTTTTGAATTTCTGTATTTTTTCTGAGATAAATATATTAGATCGATCACTAGTATCTACTTTACATTAGTTCAAAGTTACTTTTATTTTAAATGGTAAAGTTTGAGATATTTTGAGTGCAAACATGGAAAATTAGTTTTGGCAAGCTTGCCAAAACTCTGACACCATAGACTTCTGCAGTAACAGGTTCTGTTAAATTGACTCAGTATTATTGCCTTCTACGTAGAAACAAATGCTTAATAAGTGCATCAGTATCTAAGTTGGATATGTAAAATCAAATCTAGATAAATGGTTTGGTTTTGAAAATTTTATAGTTCATCGGACTATGCAGCTTTAACACCGTCACCCAGCCCCGTGACCTCTCCACCCTCTACCCAGTCTAACCCCCCCCCCCCACACACACTCCTTAACATCCCATCCTCCCACCACACTCACTCACCACGTCGTCAAGAATCCAATTCAAAATGGCGTCGATCAAAATGGCGTCGATCAAAATGGCGTCGATCAAAATGGCATCGATCACCGACGCAATCACATTGCTAATGACACTATAATACACACACCTATACACATATATATGAATATATATTGAGTGTACATGACATGCACATGGAAGCAAATCTTGAAACCCTAGCCCAGCGGCAGGATATTCATCTGTTGTCACTTATGTATATAGGATCAAAAGAACCACAATACAGAGATCCACTGAACAGGCAGACAAGAATGGGAGATGGACCACTCCTCAGAGTTCCTTAGACCAAGCACAACCAAACCAGCTAAGGCACCAATATTTAAAGGCAGCAAGATGTGGAACAAACTACCATCCGCAATTAGAAATGCACCTTCCTAACAAGGCTTTAAGTCACAGATCAGAATGCATCCCACTGGCCAGGCCCTGGAACAAGCACAATAGTGTAGATCCTGTGCCCTGCCTTGCTTTGCACTTGGAAGAGACAGCAGTGACAGTAATAGCAGCACAGTTTTTACAGCGACCCACCACCCAGCCCCGTGACCTCTCTCCCCCCTGAACTTATTATGGCTAACCCACTAACACACTAACCCCCTTCACAATCTAGTAATATGCCCTATCTAAGTACCCGCTTATCTACCTATTTACAATGTAATGTAAACGGCTGGAGGACCAGTGCCCCGGCGCTCAAAAAATGTATATTCTGATGAATAAACTGTTTTACCAAAAATATATATATAGTGCCCTTGTTTATAGTCCCAAAATAGAGTATGAAGCTGCACCTGATTGACAATCCCCCTTCCCCATCCCCCATCAAGTGTATTCCAAGTCAGTACCTGTTATAACTGCGCTTGTCTATGTCCCAGCTGGCTATTTTACCCTTTTCGCCGGCAGCATTCTTGCTGACTAAGGAACCATGAAGGGTTGATGATAATGGACTTGCTGGGTTATATACATCTGTAGACTTAAAGCTAGCATTCCTTACATGCGGTATGCGGCATGTGAATGCGAATGCGAATGCGGTAAAAAATGGAAAAGCATCTAAGTGAATAGGGGTGCTTCCATGCCTCCGAATGTGAATGCGAATGCGAATGCGGCAACTGAATCGGTCCCTGTAGCCATCGGTGCGGCATGCGAATGCCAAAACGCAAGGGGAAAGCCTGATAAGGCAGGGTGTGCGGTTTAACTTAACGGCAGGGGAGGTTTCCTCTATCACATTGGGTATCTACACCACATATACGACATTCAGTAATTTGTAAAAATAGTGTTGAGCTTGATTTAATGGATTTCACCTGTTAGTATATTGAATTTTAAATAAAATGACACTTCATTTGTGAAAATCGCTCTAATATTAAAGAAAATATGGACTTTTTAAAGTTGTTCTTGTGTAGAAGTCAAACCAAATCGATGCATGCCACATGCCACATGCCGCATGCTGCGTGGGTGGAATCAACCCATTCACATGCCGCATTCGCATGCCGCATACCACATGTAAGGAATCCTAGCTTAATACGTTCCCTTTGTCATGAATGCTGGTGAATCATTGACCCTCACAGTAGAACTCCAAAGTAGAACACAAAGCATAGAAATGAGGTACTACCACAAGATACTACATATATCACACAAAGAGCATGTTACCAGCGAGATAATATGCGCCAAGACCTAGTAGTAGTAGGCAATTGGACCAGACAAAGATCTCCTGACAATCGGAAAGACACAAAAACTGTAGTGGTATCGCCATATTTCTCATTTATCAGGTCTGGTCAAAATTATCTTACAATGCACAGTGAAAGAGGGAAGAAAACAAGGCGGATAAAGAAAGAGGTGGGAAGACAACATTAGGAAATGGACTGGCATGGAGTTTGGCAAATCCCAGAGGGCTGTGGAGAACAGGGTAAATGGGAACAAACTGGTCGCAAAGTCATCCGTGGTACCGCAACGAGTCTCGGGGATAAGGAATTGAAATGATGATGATGATGATGATGATGAAACCTGCATGAGGATGTTACCCGCCCATGACGTAGCTCAGATGGTAGCATGTCCAGCTGTGTAGGTGTGGGTCGTCCGATCGATCCTGGTCAGTGGACCCATTTGCAGTTTGAGCTATTTTCCGTTCCAACCAGTGGTCCACAACTGGTTCATCAAACGCTGTGGTATGTGCTCTCCTGTCTATGGGAAAGTGCATATAAAAGACTCTTCGCTGCTTATCGGAAAGAGTTGCCTATGTGGCGGCGGCAGCAGGTTTCCTCGAAAGAAATGTGTCAGGATGACCAAATGTTTGATGTCCAATAGCCGATGATAAAAGTTAATGTGCTCTAGATGCGTCATTAAATAAAACAAACTTTCTTTTTTTGTATCCGCCCAAGTACTGGCGAGATTTTAGGCAGATTAAAGCTGCATACTCCAACGGAAGCATCAAATTCTCCAAGCCAAAACACTGAGTTAGATGTGACCCTAGGTACCCAAATTAATATTGGGGCATTTTATTAAGCACATGTCGCTGCATAATCAAACCTCTCATTGCTGAAGCCTATGAGGTATGCAGGTGTTGCAGGTATAGCAATACCTCAGGGAGTTTGACGCCCCGGCCCTGCAGAGTTGTAAACCACTGCCTTGTGGTACAGGTTCTTGACAGAACCGAAGGCTAAGGGAGCAAACCCTAAACAGAAAACCATGTCACTGTGGCAGAATTAAGGGCGGTTGATGTATGGAACTCCCAACATCTTGCCAGTGTGAAACCTCTATTTGCTCCCCGAGAGAGTGCCGCTGGTAACTTGCAAAAGCCAGCAGCACTTCAACACTTTTGCAGGCAGCTTTCATGAAATGAGAGAGCTAAATAGAGAGCGGCAGTCAAGTAATGAAAGCAGTCTTTGTCGCATCACGACCGACAGCATGATGATGATGGTGACCCTAATTTTGACGTACACCCCCAAAATTAAGCTTGTATGTTTTCATTTCAATTATCCAAAAAGTTGGCCACTTACAATAAAAGATATTTAAAACTAAAACCAAGGCATCAAAATATATGCCTGGGACTTAAAAACATCAGAGAATGCAACTTTTGTTCGGAGATCTCATCATGAGTTTATGTAGGTGAGGTTAGACTATCATACAGTGTGCACAGGCTCGTTTGACCTTATAGACCAACTTTAGTGAAGTGCATTTCGTATCTGGGTCACTATTAGATAAAAGATTCACCCGGTACTTGTAGTACACGGGTGAAGATCAGCCTTATATAAAAATAGTCGAAAAATCGGGCTAATGAACTGAGTCTTTATGAGAGCCTAATTTCTCAATCTAAGAAGCAACATTTATTCTTTGTATATGTCTTCATGCTTACCCGCTAGTTTTGAGTTGGAAAATATAATAAAACATATACTTTCATGCAATTTAAAAGTGAAATCGACGGCGTTGTCTGGCTGCCATCTGTTTTTTTTGCATTCTCGCCCATTTCACCAACTCTGTGCCTATATGAGTAGCCATTTGATACTGGAGCCACAGTTTCTAGTTCATGTTCCATACTAAACCTATTTTCGCCCGTATTTACACTACGTTGTCCTTCAACGGTGTACTACAAGTACAGGGTGAATCTTTTATCTAGGTCACTATCTGTCAGTTTGTTCAGAACTGGAAATAAATCATCCTCGGTTTTTGCTTTTCAGCTCTCAACAAACATGCCAGATGGGATGGCCGAATGAGTTGAGTGTCCGCTTCCCGTGTGCCAGGTAATGTGATTTGAACCCCGCGTTTCAGTCGCGATCGACTCAAATGAATGACTTTTAAAAGGTTGCTCAGCATTACTGGGTAGTGAAATTCAGACCAATTGTCAGAAATTGAAATTGCCGTTGTTTAATCAACGAATATAACAACAACATCAGCAACAACAACAAAGTTCTACATTTGCAGGGGTCAGCTTCATGAGAAATTAACCAGTAGAACAGGGTGCCAGTGTTTGAACTGGTACCGTGGGAAAGGAGCTCATGTTGTGATTGGATGACTGGGCAGTTGTTGTTTGTTGCCATTTATGTCTAAGGTCATATGAGGACAGGTATTCACTTGTGATAGTGCACACTCATGGTGACTTAATGGTGCCTAGTATCAATTTTGTAAGTCATTGGTTTTACTAAGCCAGGTTTCGAACTGCTGACCTTCGCTACGGGAAGCCTGAGCTCTAACCGATTCGACCACCGCATTTGGTGTAGGGAAGTGCAAATTCATCAGCTAAGGGTCAGCATTGCAAAGCCCGATGATTTGAATGAGTGAGTGAGTGAGTGTGTGAGTGAGTGTGTGATTCAGTGTGTGATTCAGCGGGTGAAAGAGTGAGTAAATGAGTGAGTGTGTGAATCAGTGAGTGAGTGAATGTGTGAGTGAGTGTGTGAATCAGTGAGCAAGTGAGTGAATGGGTGCATGAATGACTGAGTGAGTCTGAGTGAGTGAGTGACTGTGTGAATGTATGAGTGCATGAGTGAGTGTGTGCGTAAAAATGATGTGATATTCCTATGCATTATCAGCAACAAATTTCATGCCCACAGTTAGTTTAAAGCTGCATAGTCCGATGAAATATCAAATTTTCAAAACCAAACCAATTATCTAGATTTAATTTGACATATCTAACTTAGATACTGATGCATTTATTAAGCATTTGTTTCTGCGTAGAAGGCAATACTGAGTCAATTTAACAGAACCTATTACTGCAGAAGTCTATGGTGTCAGAGTTTGGGCAAGCTTGCCAAAAATAATTGTCCATGTTTGCACTTAAAATATCTAAAAGGTTTACCATTTAAAATAAAAGTAACTTTGAACTATAAAGTAGATATTAGTGATCGATCTAATATATTTATCTCAGAAAAAATACAGAAATTCTAAACCATCGGACTATACAACTTTAATATTAGGACGTAAAATCCCATTGAAACCAAATGCGCTCCATAATTGTTCAACAGCACATGGCAACACACAGTCCTGCCGTCTGGCGGTACGGGCGTGCCCGGAAGTGGGGGTAGGTGGGAGGGAGGGAGGGTGTGTGACGTCAGCCATGGCCTGCAGGAACCAGCTCATCCCGTCACGCAGCTTTAACTGTGCCGGGGTGAGAACCAATTGGCATGTAGATAGTTTTGATTTAATGGCGGTCTCGGTCTTCCTCCCCCCCCCCCCCCCACACACACACCCGGCTCTACCCACAATGCCTAGCGGCATTCACCGTTCATACCCGGCGCCCAATGCTGTGTTTCTATTAGATCAAATAGAGTCAAAAGAGACGTGTAAACCACGCCCTGTATGACTGAGACGCCCTCCCCCCATTATCGCCCCCCCCCCCCCCCCCCATCGTCCCACCTTCTCCTCCCTATCCTCGCTATCATACGTGGATGAAAGTGGTGTCCAGCAAAAAAATGCGGAAATAGTGAATTTCCGCGCTAATGCGGATCTTCTCCCATAGAGTTAGCACTGTCAGGGAATCTCGGAAAATTACCGGAAGTCAGGTTCCAACTAGCCTTGTTGTGACTGTATTATCACCCATACCTAACAGTCTAACTCGTTCTTGTTTGGGGTTATGTTCTAGCAACACCTAATATAACAGACATACATCGGATTTCTTTAAATTTTGCTTAACGTTAATTGGTAAATATAAAAGAAATGGCGGAAATCCGCAAAACCGTGGAGATCTTTCATCCCTGGCTATATAAGAAGGTTCGGCTGGAAGCTAAGAACTGTTACAGTGTTAGTGTTACACTTTAGTGTTAGGTACACACTTTGAGGGGGTAGTGACAACATGTGTTTCGCATGTGCATAATACGTCACTTCCGGCTCAGAATAAGCCCGCTTCTGCGCACTGGATCTGCATTGTTTCCAGTCGCTATTGAGACCGAAAGTTTTAGATATATATCCAGATTAATGCATATGTTTGTGTATATGAGTCAGCCTCACGAAAACGGGCCAATCGGTGGTTAAGTGAAGATGTCGGCGTCACAATTCTTAAAAGTGTAGTGCATTTCTTTGTTTCATATTAAATTATCCTAGAAACAAATAAGGTTGTTGTATTTTCTCGACCTTTACATTCAGTATAAATTTAAGGACTTTCCAACATCTCTGTCAATGCTAAACTATAATTATACTGATCGACGCTGACATCCAATGATCGACGCCGACAACTTTAACAGATGTCGGCGTCGCAATTCTTAAAGTCTCATGCATTTCTTTGTTTTAGAGATATATCACTTTTCTTGTATTTTCTGTATGAAGATTGCTAGCGACCATTGACAATGCCTTGAGTTTGACGGTACGCTCAGTGCAAAACCTTAGTTTTATTCAAAATTAATACAAATCAAGAACCCTAACCTTATAAATTTAATACAGTCTTTTTGGTAAAGATGTTTTCTATATGTGTACCAAGCGATTTGTTAATAGGTGGTGTAGCTTTAGAGATCCTAGAAACAAATCAGGTTGTTGTATTTTCTTGACCTTTACATTCAGGATAAATTTAAAGACTTTCCAACATCTCTGTCAATACTAAATTATAATTATACCGATCGAAGGTGACATCCATGCTCGACGCCGACAACTTCCACCAATTGGCCTCTTTTCATGATCCTGACCCATATATACACACACATACACATGTATCAAAAACATATACACAGTTGGATTAATGTAAACAAAACATGTTCAAGACAATAAACCACAGACTAATGAGTAAAGCTGTTCAGCATTAAAAACAAGTTCTATCATGAACAGGGTAAATAAACCATCATTAAACAAAAGGCGTGCGTTAATGTGTGCTTCCGGCCCGCCCACGCTGTGATTGTTTAGCCATGACTTCCGGGCAGGGAGCCGGTGTCACAGTTTCAGCGCCCAGTCAGTTTCAGCTGCCTGTCAGTTTCATGCGCATGCGTCAAAATCTAACATCATCGTCACTAACCTTATAAATTTAATATAATGTTTTTGGTAAAGATGTTTTCTACATGTGTACCAAGCGATTTGTTTCTAGGTGGTGTGGTTTTAGAGATATATCACTTTTCTTGTATTTTCTGTATGAAGATTGCTAGCGACCATTGACAATGCCTTGAGTTTGACGGTACGCTCAGTGCAAAACCTTAGTTTTATTCAAAATTAATACAAATCAAGAACCCTAACCTTATAAATTTAATACAGACTTTTTGGTAAAGATGTTTTCTATATGTGTACCAAGCGATTTGTTAATAGGTGGTGTAGCTTTAGAGATATTTCACTTTTGCTGTATTTTCTGTATGAAGATTGCTAGCGACCATTGACAATGCCTTGAGTTTGAGTCTATACAGGCGGGGGAAACTGGCAGGCGGCTGAAACTGCGACACTGGCGCCTGCGTGCTGAGATGAAAGCCTCGTTTCTGTGCAGCAGCTTGCTGGGAGAATCTGTTAGAACAGGAAGTGAACACAGAGAGCACAGCTCCCCAGGCAGTGTCCTGTGTGCCTTGTATTCTACTCAAATCCTTGTCCCCGCCACTTGTGATGTTAGCTGAATTACTTAGTCCAGTCACTTCCATCCCCTCCACTCAACGCCCCTCAGCCCCAACCCCAACTCCCACCCTCCACCCCCAACCCCATCCTCCACACCAACGTACGCCCCCACCTTCAACCCCCTCTCCCCTCACCCGCCGCCACCCCAACCCACACTTCCATCCCCTCCACTCAACGCCCCTCACCCCCAACTCCAGCTCCCACCCTCCACCCCCAACCCCATCCTCCACGCCCCACCTTTAACCCCCTCCCCTCACCCGCCCCCAGCCCCAACCCCACCCCCCCCACACTACCCCCCACCCCCCCCCCCCCAACCCAACGCCCCCTCATCCAAACCCGACCCACGCCCCACCCCCACTCCAGCCCCCTCCAGCCTATACCCCCCCCCCCCAACCTCACCCTATAGCTTATCATCTGATGCAACTCTCTTAAAGTTGCATAATCCGATGGGCTTGTTTTTTTTATAGTTTTGTCATCTTTTAGATGAATATAATAGGTTCATCATTATAGAAGGTTCATACACATTTTGATATATCAAATTCGAGAGTTTTCAAGGAATTTCAAAGACCTTTTAGTGTCAAATTCCAGGACGTTTTTAAGATGATTATTAAAGGGTGTTCTCTGTGGCGGAGTGGTTAGCGTGTCTGACTTTTTTCTAGGTCAGACTCCTAATCTGAAGGTCGGTGGTTCGATTCCCTGTGACCCCACCTCTGCCAATTTGGATTTCCACCACTGTGTATAAATTACAGCATCATCAAAGGCCGGTTGCTCTCATGTCTATGTGGTGTGGGAGGTTAAAAATCCCTTGGGTCGGTAATAGTGTAGGCTCGGGCTTTCTATCGACAAACTGTCTAATGGTGAAAACAGGTCTATTCAGACTTCTCCGTGATAGGCAGTATAAATCTTCAAGAAAAAATGAAGTAGCTTGAAACATTGCCGTATTCATACTCAATTCATTATCTAAGAGGACAAGTGTAAATAACAACGAATATATGTATAGTTTTAATATACAACTACAGAGAGAGGATAACAAACCCACAAAAATCACTTTAAACACACAAAACATTACTGATTAATGAGTAAAAAAAAAACACATGCACAGAACATCCCAGCTATTTATAATTAACAAATAACATAACCTTTCAAAAAACATAATCAGGATTTTCCATTTTCAAGGATTTTCAAGGATCTTTGAACAAATTCCAGGACTTTCCAAGCCTGGAATCATGAATTATCCATGACTTTCCAGGTTTTCAAGGACCCGTTTGAAGTAAGTTTTATTTTTAAATGCTAATTTTATTTGAGATATTTGAATTGAAAACATGCATAATTAATTTCGGTTTGGGCAACTCGAAGTTACTAACTGTAATGTACCTCAACTTGGGATGTAATGATATTTTCGCAAACTCATAATAAAGCTCTAGTAAGATTCATAGCTCAATAAAACACCCTTTGTTGCGACAGCCATTCATTGCATTCTTTACTTCCCATTCTTAATTAAGCGGCGTCCTTATTATGCAGTGCTCTGGGCGCGTCCTAACAATTTATTTATTTTTAAACCACAAGGCACACGCCGATATCGCAGGGATCGTAAGGATCGTGAGGGATCGGCGAAGAGTCGTGATTAAACACTCATTTTGTGTCTAGCATAGATCTACGTAAATACTATGGCAGTGAGTTCCTATAGAGGGTATTCCCGTGATGTCATCAACCGGATGCGCGGCCATTGTGACGATATCAACCAGTAAACAACCTGCCGGTTGCAGCAACATAGTAGATCATTCTTTCAGTTTTATTCCAAATTAATAGAAATTCAGAATCCTAAACTTATAAATTTAATATAATCTTTTCATTGAATTTGTTTTCTATATGTGTGCCAAGCGGTTTGTTTCTAGGTGGTGTAGTTTTAGAGACGTTTCACTTTTTCTGTATGAAGATTGCTCATGGCCATTGACAATGCATTGAGTTTGCCAGGACGTGCAGTGCAAAGAGTCTATTTTATTCAAAATTAATAGAAATACAGAACCCACACCTTATAAATTTAAGATAATCTGTTCGTTGTGGCTTTAGAGATATTTCACGTTTTCTGTATGAAGATTGCTCACTGCCATTGACAATGCATTGAGTTTGTTGGGTTTGGTATTGTGGTTGTAACGCCACAATGGCCGCACTTCCGTTCAGCGTGACGTCAGTGCATACTAAGCAGGTCCGTACACTGACCAGGATCTTCGGGTTGAGCCTATTGTTATAAAATGATTTATAGGGGGCAAGACAAGTTAAGTAGGCAAGGCAACAATGACCTTGGCCGAGCACGTGGTGTTTGTTTGTTGGAGTTATACATCCTGGTAACATCCAAGGTCATATCAGGATGGCGATTTGTGACAGCGCACACTCATAGCTACTTTATAATTATAGTGCTCCCCCGCTGGGAGACCAGGCCACTGGCACCATGATCTGATTTCCCACTCGCTCACATTAACCAGTCCTTGCCCTATCCTAGTGTAGTAGGCTGCACTGACCTCTCAGGCAAGAAACCACATAGACAGGTAGGCATGGGTAGTGTGTTGACATCAGGGAGCCTAGGTGGTGTAATTGTTAGCACACTGGCCTGGAATGCAAAGAGATGTGGGTTCGGGTCCTGTTCTAGGCGCAATATTTCCCATTTACATCACCCCCATGACACTGGTTGCTGTGACCATGATCCTGTACAAGCTACACACTGTATGGTTGTTGAACCTACCCTGTGTATGTATGTGTAAGTGCATTGCCTGTATGTATGTAATTGTATAAGCATTAAATGACCATTTAAAAGACTTACAATTCCAGGGGGATGAGGGTAGTAGTCTGCACTGACCTATCAGGAAAGGACCCAAATAGACAGGTAGCTGGGGATAGTGTGGTGACATCAGGGAGCCTAGGTGGTGTAATTAGCACACTGGTCTGGAATGCAAGAAATATGGGTTCGATTCCTACTTTAGGCGCAATATTTCCCATTTTCATCACCCCACCTCCACCCCCACCCCCACGACACTACACTACAGTAGCACCTGTCCATGACGACCACAGTCTCTGGCGAACTCCTACCATGTGCGGACAACTTTTACTTGATACTGACTGTCTTTTCGATGATATGACACCAGCGATTCCAGGACAACATTGGTCTGGTTGCCGAGTTGTCCTATTAAGACAACACCGACTGCATGCAATTCGCAGTGACTTAGTCAGATACTAAGGAGATGTGAACTGCATTCAAATTGAGATAATTCTACAATCCCATTCTTAATTAAGCGGCGTCCTTATTACGCAGTGCTCTGGGCGCATCCTAACAATTTATTTATTTTGAAACCACAAGGCACACGCCGATATCGCAGGGATCGTAAGGATCGTGAGGGATCGGCGACGAGTCGTGATTAAACACTAGTTTTGTGTCTAGCATAGATCTACGTAAATAGCATGGCAGTGAGTTCCTATAGAGGGACAGGTAGGCACAATCCACTTAAGTCCCATATATATATAAATGTGTCCTGTTAGGAAGCATGTTGTTGAACCTGTTACAATTGAAGTCTATGATGTCAGAATTTCAACATGCACACCGAAATTAATTTAGCATATTTTCTCTTTAAGTATCTCTCAAGTTAGATACTCATAATACCAAGTTAGACACTCATAATACCAAGTTAGATACTCATAAACACTAGACCATAACATACGGCCTACTATATTTGTCATTTTAAAAAAAGGCAGAAACTCTTAAGCATTAGACTGTGAAACTTTGCTGTAGCTTTTTGTGATAATTGAAATGTCTCTCTCCTTCAAATATTGCACCCAATTTGTAACTATTATTACAGTAAAATTAATAGAATGGCTACCCTGTCAATAAAAGAAATTACAAGTAACGACAAAATATCTTTTCAATCTTTAAAATAGATTAAACCTGACTAAAAATAACCGATACATCTACAAATATCATGCTCAAATTTGTCTATTTCAATCAAGACATGAATATATTTTGAAGGCTGACAGTTCTCTCGGAGATATGCATATGTATATATATATATATATATGTATATATATATATATATATATATATATATATATATATATATATAGACGGGAGACCGTTGCAGTCGGTTCCCAGGAGGAGGGAAGCAGAGAGTGCCCGGTTACAGGGGGGCCTGTTGGGAGCGAGAGTTGTCCGGATATGGACACGGAAACACATTAGGGACTAGTCATTATTTATATACACATAATAAATTACATAGCATATGTGCGTGTATGTGTGTCTATGAGGACACTGGAGCCAATGAGAGGTTGTTCAGTCCTGCCCTACCCTACCCTGCCCTGACAGCATGCTATTGGCTTTCAGTTTCCCATTGCGATGGCACTCTAGAGGCCATGACACAGGTCCACAGTCTACTAGGGCTTCTCCATGGGGCACAGCTTTAGGCTGCTGGAAGACTGATAATACGGGGCCATCCAACATTTTCAACATTTTCACAACCGTATAAAGCATACTACTGTAGTAGCCTACACTGACTTCTCAGGTACATATACAGGTAGGCATGGATAGGGTGGTGACATCAGGGAACCTAGGTGGTGTAATGGTTAGCACACTGGCCCGGAATGTAAAGCCGTGTTCACACGTACAGCGTTAGGCCGACTTAGATGAGGTGAACTAGATGAGTCGAACTCGCGACTCGTTCACATATACAGAGTTTTCAAAGTGTGTCGCGTTCAGACACGCGTGTTAAACTGGCTCAGATCGATGTTTGTTTGTTGTTGTTTTACATCCTAGCAACATCTAAGGTCATATCAGGATGGGTATCCACACTTACATACATCCACACATACATCCACAGGTACATCCACATGCCATATATACATCCACAAGTAAATACATACAAACAACATACCTAACAAGAGATGTGAAGAGTAGGACGGTCCAAACATGTGCTCCAACCACTATCAAAAGCAACTACCTGTTAGGAAGCAGTCTCCATATGATATATGAAAAAATGGGACGGTCCAAACAATTAGGACAGTCCAAACATGTGTTCTAACCACTATGAAAGCAACTACCTGTTAGGAAGCAGTCTCCATCCATACTTAAGCCGCCTCAACTAAACCAGTTACGTTCACACATGCCACTTAGGCCGACTCAAGCTAGTTCGGCTCATCTAAACTACTTCGCCAAATGGTTTACTTGAGGTGAACTAGTTGAGTCGACTCAGCACTAATTCGCCTCAGAGGACCATTCACATGCGCGATCTGAGTCGACTTAGATGAGGCGAACTACTTGAGGCGACTTAAGGACCATGTGTGAACGGGGCTGAAGAGATGTGAGTTCGATTCCCACTCTAGAGGCGCAATATTTCCCATTTTCATCACGCCCCCTCCCAATGACACCACTTTTCTAGACTCTTCCCTTCCCTCCAAAGTAGGACACATCAACATTTTACTACAGAACATTAAGTCAAGAATACAAACATTTCAAATTTCAACATTTTATTAAATGATAAAAGCTATACTTGACTGACACCCCTTCCCCTTCCCTTAAAGATACCCCCCCCCCCCACACACACTTTGTAGGATAGTGATAATCCCATTATCGCATGTAATAAGCTCTGGAGTCCCTGCCCCCCTCCTCCCCCTCCCACTCATGGGGTGGGAGGGGGTCCGGCCCTCCTCCCTGTCCCCCTGCGCGGGGCGCCACATAGCCACTCGCTCGGAAGTTTTGCAAATGTTGAAAACGTTGCATGGCCCTTAACCAAAGACTGTTTTCATGTAGCTTAGGCTGAAGCTATCTATACACATTATAAGGGCATCGATCCGGCGGCGAATGCAGCCTCTTTAGTGCATCCTTATTCACCTTATATAGTTCGCCCTGCCGATTCCACAGGATGAGATCACAGACTGGCTGGATACCTGACCTCCGGACGCAGGGTGAATGGACTCGACCTTGCCCCTGGGGGCCATTAGGGAAGGTTCCCTAAGAGTAAGAACCTTTTACAGCAGGTTTACGCTCATAAACAGTGGACATGTCGTGTGTACTCACGATAGGCCCAGAAGTGTCTTCACCTGTTCCCGGCACTCCCACCTGTCTTTATATATATATATATATATATATATATATATATATATATATGCACCCCATCCCACTGTCCTTCCATATATATATATATATATAAATATATATATATATATGTATACAGTAAATATATACACAGTAAACCATCTCTAAATAGACCGACCATGGGACCGACTTTAAGTGGTCCATTTAGGGAGGTGGTCGGTTCAGGGAGTTAGAATATGGTTACAGTTGTATTGTTGGGACCCAAATAAAGCGATCGATATAGGGAGTGGTCGATTAGGGAGGTTTTACTGTATATGTATATATATATATATCTATATACACACGTATGACTGCACTCCACCCCACTCTCGTTCCATATATATAGTATAGTTATACGAATCTTACCTGGGTATAGATGATGGATAACTGTTGTTTTCCCGAGGTATAAGCCTCGGGTAGACGTGGGCTAGGGAGAAGGAAGCACGTGAGGGACCAGCAATGTTAACCTACTTATTCAGGATAAAAATGATCTTTCAATACAATGGATACTATGATTTTCCCGTAATGGTACACCAACGGGATAGACGTACACCTCGTCTACCCGAGGCTTATACCTCGGGAAAACAACAGTTATCCATCATCGATACCCAGGTAAGATTCGTATAACTATACTATTTTACCTCGGTATACAGCCTCAGGCTAGCCTCAGGCTAGGGAGACCTTTACATAATTCATTTTTATCCTTCTTAATATCATCCATTCTTATTATAATATTCAACGTTTTTGTTCTCACCTATTCTTGTTAGTTGGCGAGCAGGCGCTTTGCAATGCCGGTAGGCTTTTATAGTCGCTTGTTGTAATGTTTTGCAAACGACTTAGCCGTCTTCAAGCCTGCATGCGCTAGTATTCTTTTCACAGAAATACCAAGCACCCGTGCCTTGGAGACCATGGCTCCTCTAGTTGAGTGGGAAGAGTATTTACTCGTATCCACTCCAGCCAATTTCAACACCGTAATTGTCCATCTGGCAAGTGTGTCTCGTGAAATTGCCTTATGTGGCTTTATAAAGCTCACTAATAGTTGTTGTGATGCACGTAAATCCTTTGTCTTGTATATATAAGCCCGTATGGCCGACACAACACATAATTTCCGATCATTCGGAAAAACAGTCTAAGTGAACCGTTGATAAAGGGTCACCTAACGTGTTCGATTTAAGCAATTGTGCTAAAATCAAACGTAGCATGTTTCTTGTCTATTTCTAATCCAGTTAAAGATGAAAGCAACAATCGTTGTCCTCTGTGTCGGCTACTAATAATAACAGGACCGCGACCTTAAAACCTAATTGTTTTATATCTAACCACGAGTTGTGAGGCCAAGCCTGAAACAACTTAAATACTATAGACTCATCCCAAAACCGACTATACTTTGGTTTTGGAGGATTCCTTTGATAAATTGAACGAAGTAGATAACAAAGAACATAATGTTTTCCAACTGTTTCGCCATCAATTCTCAGTAATATGATTGATAACGCACATCTTGCCGCATTGATCGACCCAAAGGATAGTCCCTCATCCTCTAGAGAATGAAGAAAACGAGCTACTTGTGAAATTGTTGGATTTGTTGGCTTAACTTTCATTAACAAACAATGTACACCCCATTTCTTTAAATAGGATGTGTACATTTTGACAGTTCCTGGCCTCCAGGCATCAGATACTATCCTATTCTCAGTAATTTTGTCCAATCCAAATTGCTGCAGCTGGTTCCTTAGAAAAGGAATGCCAATAGGGGCGTCGTTGACATGTCGCCGTGAACCACTAGCGGTCCGTGGTGTGTCAGATTCCCGAGTTTTCTTGGGAATCGTATATGTTCTTTTGCCAGTTGTGAAACTGCTGACAGCCAAGGTTGCGTGTCCCAATCGGGCACCACCAGTATAGCATGTGTCCTTTCCAAACCGATTTTCCTGACAACTCGGCTGATAATGCTAAACGGTGGGAAAATATAAAAATAATTATTTTCCCAGATAATAGCAAATGAATCTACTTTCCAAGCCTCCGGTTCAGGATGCCAAGAAACATAACAAGGTAATTTGTTATTATTTCGTGATGCAAACAAGTCAACTTTAGGTGTACCCCATTTTTCACAAATGAAGTTAAACAAAGGTGTAGAGAGAGACCATTCTAAATGGTCATGGAAATTTCTACTTTTATGGTCTGCAAGTGTATTTTGTGACCCTGGATTATGCGCTACAGTCAGCCAGACTTGTTGAGCCTGTGCCCAGTTCCAAATCAGTTAAATCAGCTTAGACAACTGATTTGCAAAGGCTTTGATTTGGTTCCCACCATTGTTACGAAATATTTATGCCATGGCAAGTAGTATTATCGTTAGTAATTCTAACTTTGGTGAATTATGTGTTTTTTCTTTAAATTTATAAAGCCAGATAAATAGCACGCAAATTCTTGCGCATTAATATGGTCTTTTTTTTCATTCCATCAAGCCATATCTACCTCCTGTTGTGACCCCTTCTCGAAATAGCTCCCCAACCTTCTAACGAAGCATCAGTTTAGTAATTACCCGTATATTAGGTTCGCCATGCGGATTGGATTTGGTGAACTTGCTATGTGTTGCATCCACCATCCAATATCCTGTAGCCCTTCTTGCGAAATAAACATCTTTCGCTCAAAATTCCCTTTAGTTCGTGTTAACGCTAAATTTTTATCTATTTCTAGAGATTTAATATGGGCCTTCCCGTATAGAATAGCGGGTGCTTACGATATCATTATCCCAATAAAGACTGCGACCTGTCTAATTTTAGGTTTTGGTAACTTAATAAGCTGGGTCGCTGTATTCATAAACTTAATTAGTTTTTGTTCTGTTATCGACACTGTAAGAGACTGTGTATCCAGAATAAACCCTAAATATTTGAGTTGTTTTGTTGGTTTAAACACTGACTTTTGTGGATGTACATAAAACCCCAATTTAGTAAGTAATGCACATAAATCCAAAACTGCATTCACACAATCAATTTGTGTTGATGCTATAATAAAGGAATCATCTATGTATGGAAACATTATATGACCCTTCCGCGCCATTACTGAGAAAACGGGTTTAAGCAGTTTAGTGAATAAACGAGGGGTACAAGCTAAACCATTCGGCATGCAGGTAAACTCATAGAGTTGGTTATCCCAAAGAAACCGAAGAAATTTCCGGTCTTTTTCCCTTATGGGAAGCGCATAATATGCATCTTGTAAATCAACACTAGCCATCCACGCATCTGGCGTAATCAGATCTCGTGCCGTATCTAGCGAGAACATTTTAAAATGTCGATATTCAACCATTTTATTAAGGATTGTTAAATCCAGGATCATTCGAACCTCACCATTAGGCTTTGGTCTCGAGAAGATGTTTGAAATAAACTCTCCTGAACAGTATGTCACTTTCTGTATAATTCCTTTCTCAAAGAATTTTTGTACCTGTTTAGTTAGTGCCTCTCGTTCAACCGGTTCAATGTTATAAGGAAAAGGTATCCTGCCTTGTACCGGAATTTGTGTGAAGGGAATGTGACACCCCTAACTATTTGTAAAATTTCTTGGTCACTAGTAATTTTGTGCCACTCAGAAATATGATTATTAATATTACCAGCCACAAAGTTGCTTACAGTTTGTGTGGTTTTAGAGGCTGGAAGGACTTGTAACGTTTGTGTTTCATCCTCTACTTGGACCCGCCCCTGGGGAAGGGTCTCGGCGAGTTGACACCTCGGCCCAGGGCACGTGACGGTGTTGTCGGTCCAGCCTGCAGCGTCGCCCCCGGACCCAAAAAGCTGACGAAGTTTGAGCCGGTTTTCTGGTTCCCCTGGTGAACCGCCGTGGACGAAAATCCCCTCGTGACCTTTTGAAACGAGGAGTTTCCTGTTTCTTCTTACCATCCATGTTTTTGCCACTCTTGGCTGCAGTTTCTACCTCTTTATATAGGTATTGTAGTTGACCGCCAAACATTTTCGTGTTATCTAAAGGTTTCCCTTTAATCGGCTCTGGAGCAAGAAAGAGCGTAAACTCTTTCCCATCATTATCGGTAACCTTCTTTGAGCGACCCACTTCTTTGCCAGCATCTGTGCAAACCGACTTGAAGACATTTTCATATCTTCGATACGACAGGTAATTACCTGCCGCCGCCAACAATGCAATGCCTTTGTCCATCGTCTTAGCCAAAGACGAGAACTTATTTTCTCGTTGCATTCTGTTTGCTACAGGAGCAATAGCTGTTAGGGTACCAAGCACCGCCTTATGCACTGTGTGCAACACACCCTCAAATCTCTTACGGTCCTCCGTCATATTGACATCTCGATCCATCTCCTTAATGATGGAGTTGGGCACTTTCTTAGCCACTTTGCCCCCAATGGCAGCATAGACACCTTCATATCGCGTGTCTGAGTCCGATTCCGTGGAAGTGGAATCTGTGGACGAGTCGGAAGAAGAAGAATCTTTCCTCTTCTTCTTCTTCTTCTTGGACTTGGTCTTGCGCTTTTTGCGAAGTCCAGTCTTCCCCCTTTCCTTGGTGAAATCATCACCAGAAGAAACGATATGTTTCTTCTTCTTCCTCCGTTTAGGAGAAGGAGGAGGAGCCCTAAGCTCCATCTCTGAGTCTGTCTCCGAGAAATCCTCCAAAGAAGACTCCTCTTGAACACTCGGCATTCGCCGTTTACGAGACACCGGTGGTTTGAGAGCCATTATATGACTCTCCATCGCCGCAAACCGCGTCTCCCAATTTTGAGCCGCGGCGCCGTCAGGCACTATGTCCTCCTCGGAGAGAATATGCGCCCCGGGCTGTGTCGAAGGCACTGCCGACAACACGGGTGAGGAGTCGTACTCCTCGTCCCCTCCACTCGGAACACGCCCCTCGGCTGCTGCTGCACCGCGCTTACTCCGCTTCGTGGCCATCGGGAGCTGAAACAAAGATTTTTGGTCAGTCCCGGTATATATATATGTCACAATATGGTTGTTTCAAACTCATTTGGACATCTATTGGTGTTAGAGAACGTGTTTATACCGTTATAACACAGGCGTAATAAGCTAAATTTGTGCGTGGGTTGTGGGTCAAGCCCAAACCTTACGCGGGGTCGGGACCAGTGTATCGGCCCGCCCATCCCTCTGTTCCGCACACTTCTCCCACCTGTGACTACAACGTCAACAAGTTGGAGAAAATGCTACGAAACTCGGAGAAACGCCTGAAAAAGTTTGTGGGGAGTCTATAAAAGAAACCCAGGAGCATCTCCAACATTACTCTCTATTAGAGTACGAGAGAATTTCCACAGGAGACGAGGCAGAGCCCACATCTCTACCCATAATCACACGGTGACTCGGGTGTTGACAGAACCGCTAATGACCGGTTTCAATCCTTCGAGAAGGAATTCTATCCTTGGTTTTTTATAACCAAATAACTCGTCCAAAATGGACCAAAGAAAGTCTAAACTTTCCATAATGATGCTCTAATGCATCATGATTAAGCTAACCACAGTTTTTATGATACTTACTGCGTATTAGCTTGTATGTAGACTAAATTTGCCGGAGCAACCCAACGACACGTAATCCAGTCGTGAGTTGTATATGCTAATTGCTGGTACCTCACGTGCTTCCTTCTCCCTAGCCTGAGGCTAGCCTGAGGCTGTATACCGAGGTAAAATATATATATATATATATGTATATATATATATATATATGTGTGTGTGTGTGTTGTTGGGTGGGGTTTTACGTCCAAGCAACATCTAAAGTCATATCAGCACTAGTACCGACTTGCGACAGTGCGCACAAGATGGTGACTGTATACTGCTACTTAACTGGGAGACCAAACCACCACATCTCACTCGGTCACATTAACCTGATATTGCGCAAACCAGTCGTTGCCATATAATACTAGTAGTAATGTTGAGTTGTTTGTTTGTTGTTGTTTTACGTCCTAGCAACATCTAAGGTCATATCAGGACGGGGGATGTCGAGCACCAGGCTGGGTAGTGACAAGCATCATTGGTTCAAATAGACTACATCACGGTTCTAGCGGCCTGGTGCATTGTGGGATGCGTCAGAGCAAAACAAACCCACGAGAAGCACATGGCAGGTGCAGCTATGAAATGTGCTAGTTTCAGCTCATCTCAGCTCTTGTTTGAAACATAAAATACCAACTAAAAAAATATATATAATAAATAAAGATATTAATCTTTTATCCAGCATTGCATTTACATCAATATAATATGCACATCTTATGCCATGTGCATTTAGATTTAGACAAATCTGGGCACTCAGACTAGTGTTAGAGCCATAGCCATAGTTTTACTTATTGTATTAATGTTTTTATTTATATCCCATGGTTAATGACATATGTAGAACTGGAAAATTAGTAGGGTTAATCAGATATTGGTTATATATTTATCTGAAACAAGTGCATGTTGACACATTTGGCATTTTAATATTCAGAACAAGAATTAATAATAGTGATGTGGATATCACTGATTGTTTTGTGTGGAATTGTATGTTTCTTTGCTCAAAATGTTTAACTATGGCTAGTTTTGTCTTAGCTATATTCATCAGATCATTATATTGCATGTGTGCAGACATATTTATGCCAAATTGTTATGTATTTCTATTTATTTTGAATAAAATCGAAGTTTTTCCTTACGTGTATCGACAAACTCAATGGCAATTCCCATTTGCTTTGCTGCCAAGGCCGTTTTCAGCGCATGCGCAGTCGGAACCGTGATCCCGTCTATTAGCAGAGGTTCGACACAGAAGCCAGCCATCAATCATTTAATTTATTTAGCATTAGATTCCGACCATAGGGTTAAGGGCGCATTCCGTACACGCGGTATGCGGTATGCGAATGTGAATGCGAATGTGACAAAAAATCAAAACGCCTTGAAGCCTATGGGCTACATTCCTTACACGCGGTATGCGGCATGCGGCATGCGGCATGTGAATGCGAATGCATTTTCCGATCGGTCCATGTAGCGATCGGTGCGGCATGCAGTATGTGGCACGCAGGGTGCGAATAGAAACCTGAGTCTGATGTGTCCATTAGTTTAACACCAGGAGAGGCGACTGAGCATTATGGAACGGTCTCACACAGGGGTGAGGAGGGGAAACGCATGGTGAGCTGGGCACCCGGGAGACATACGGTTAGGGGAAAGCTAAAAATGCTACCATATGCACAGAAATATGAATACTTATCTATACTTTAGCTATAATAAAGGTAGGAACCCCCATGTGACGTACAAAAAGGTACATAGATATAAATGCAATATTTGGTCATATACAGAGCAGTATGGAGAATAATTGTTTATTTATATTTTTTAAATATAGCCAGTCGTGTGCCGCATGCTGCATGCCGCATACCGTGTGTAAGGAATCATGCCATTCGCTTACCGCATTCCGCATGCCGCATACCGCGTGTAAGGAATGCCCGCTTTAGGATGTCGGGCGGAATCAAAGGCCACATTGACACCATGGAGAAGCATGCGGGAGGGGGGGGGGGCGGGGGCGCGTGACTGTGGCGGGAGACATAACAGGTCATTCACTGTAGTTGGATGGGGAGGGGGTGAAGGAGGAAAAGTGAGATTCTGTATGAATATGATTGCCAGAGATTCCTATATTACTGATTAATTCATAGGTTGTTGCAGGTGGTTGGATAGGGTTGTGACGATGATGGTGATATGAGTGGTGATAATGATGACGATCAGAATCATTATCATCAACATCATAATTGTAATATACATGTTGACATGTCGAGTTCTGTACTGCAACTCATTTATTACTCAGTTAGTCCCTATCTGCATGCATATCACGTGATCATATTATCACAATATCAGTTGGCCGGCTGATTGCCATACATTACATCTCCCTTAATTTGGATGATGTCGATCATGCAGACAATGTTGATGATGACGATGATAATTATATGGGTGATGATAGAACTTTATATTTTTTTACTAAATGTCGTTTATTCATTGACTGATGTCCTTTGTTACCGCTGGAGCACTGGTCTTCCAGCCAAACAGTACACATTACGTGATGCATAAATTAAACTATCAGTTGCAATAGACACGCAATAGGCATGCAAATCCTGTTCGATAATTAAAGTATTATACATATTATAAAGGAAACTATCAGTTGTAACAGTAACTGCATTCAATTCCAATTTGCTAAAAGTACATTGCATTGAATTGCTCTGGAATTTTCTTCAAACATTGTTGTCTCCTTTTTTCTCAAAATAATTATGCTATTGATGGTGACGATGCTAACAGTAATGACAGTGATGATAAGCACGATGATGGTGAAGACTATGAATGATAATTGATAAATGATCGATGAGGATGATTGGTTGGTTGTCCTGGCAACATTTAAGGTCATACAAGGATGGGTACCGACTTGTAACAGTGTACACTCATGACGACTTCATAGTGCTGTCCCACTGGGAAATCAGGCCGCCGGCACCATGGCATGGTGCCGGCGCATTATCCTAACATTATCCTAACACTGAGCTAACCAGTCCTTGCCCTATCCTAATAATACCAAAAGCCTGGCTAGGAAACGACAAGTATACATTTTAAAGTCATTGGTTTGACTCGACCAGGATTTGATGATGGTGATAATGGTGGTGATGACGCTTTTTAAAAATAATTTTTAGATAAAAAGATAAATATTCACAAGCAGGTGGCGCCACAAGCTTTGCACGTGGGTGATGAAGGGGGTCACGGAAGTAGGTTTACTCTGGAGCGTTGGGGGGGGGGGGGGGGGGGGGGGGATGGGTTGGCCGCCTGTGGGCGCGTTATGACGGGGAATGATGGATCAGGGGCCGGGCCAATCACCGGACTACTGGAGCCCCGGCCCGCCGACCGACACCGACACTTACTAACACTTCACCGATCATTCTCAGCATGGAAAAAGGGAGGCGGTGAGTGAGTGAGTAAACGGTGAATTAACGCCGTGTCGTCGGGCGGAATCAAAGTCCACATTGACACCACGGTGGAACATGGGGAAGGGGGGGCGTGCAGTGGCGGGAGACTTAACAGTTTATTCACTGTGTTTTTAATAGCACTCGGCGTAGTTGGATGGGGAGGGGGTGGAGGAGGAAAAGGGAGATTCTGTATGAATATGATTGCCAGAGATTCCCATATTACCAATTTGTTCATAGGAATAAATTTGTTGTAGATGGGAGGTCTTCCTTTTTTAACTGAATATACTGAAAAGCATTAGGGATTATTCTTTATTTATATTCACAAAATAAATTATACAGCATACATAATATATACATACATAAATACAAATAACTTCCATATATATGCATACATGCATAAACACACAACCTATATTATATATATATATATATATATATATATATATATATATATACATGCATAGTATATATATATATATATCAATATATATATATATATGCATAGATCTAGACAAGAGGTTAACTTCCCCTTGCCTGATAACACATTTTGAGTGGAGAGTGAGGGGGTAGGTAGACTTAGTGATTGATGTTACTGTTAGTGTAGCGAGGATCTAGAATAGGGGTGTCACCAGGAATAAGGGTTGTTTGTTTGTTTGTTGTTGTTTTACGTCCTAGCAACATCTAAAGTCATATCAGGACGGTTACCAACTTGTGACAGTGCGCACTCATGGCGACTTCATAGTGCTGCCCCACTGGGAGACCAGGCTGCCAGTACCATGACCTGATATCCCACTCAGTCACATTATCTTGACACTGAGCAACCAGTCCCTGCCATATCCTAATAATGCCGAGCGCCAGCCAGGAATAAGGGAGCGGAAAGAACAGGGTGATAATAATTTTTGTAAATATATACTTGTATAATTATTATACACCAATTATACATACATGAATAAATATATATAATGCAAATATACACATATATACAAACATATATATATATATATCTATATATATATATGCACATATATGAAAAATACACACATATAAATGTTAATATGTGTGTGCATATATGAGCCTGTCTCAAAAGGTGCTAGCTCTTCGGGTTTTTTGTCCATAGTAACGACCGACACAAAATGGCTCAGAAACGGTTACACTGAAAACACAAGGACATTTGTTTCAAATCAAAATGTATTCTATTGGGATTATGAAACACCATGCAAAAAGCAAATCAGTTTATCCTGATCAAATGCATAAGTAGATACTCTGTTGATCATTACTATGGACAAAGTTTTATCCCATATTGCTTAGCACCTTTTGAGGCAGTCTCATATAGTGAACCCCTGCTTTTATTAGCCCCGTTTTGAAACAAATTCACACATAACGTGATGATTTATTGGACTCGCATTTCTCTAATTCAAATGAAAGTCAGTAAACTGAACCTGATGGAATAAAGGCCCCAATTTGTTCATGATGATATTTTATTAACTCCAACGATCAAGTTATAATGGGGATGTACTGTACATATTCACGATATAATGTATTATTTGAATATAAACAAGCAACTATTCTTCTATGTCCAAAGTCAACTACACGCAATAAAAGTTACTTCAAACTTCAAAGGTAGATTATAACGATTAACATAATATATTTATCTAAAGAAAAATGACAGAAACTGTAACTTTCATCTGTGCAGTTAAGCTAAGATTCCTTATAAGCGGTATGCGACATGCAAATGTGAATGTGTCATGCGGCATGTGGCATGCGATTGGTTTGAGTCCATACCCATGTGGCATGTGGCATGCGGCAGTCAGGCACTGGCACACACACTGGCATGTCTACCATTATTATCTGCGATGGTAGAATGAGTTTGTTAGTGGTTTTATGTCCTAGCAACATCTAAGGTCATATCAGGACACGTACCGATTTGTGACAGATGCACTCCTCGCGATTTCATAGTGCTGGATCTACTAGATTTATTTGTGAAAATCACTGAATGTTATATATGTGGCATAGATATATGCGGCGTAGATATATGCTAACCCCCAACATTTGTTGGGGTTTTCCTTCCAAATTTGTGAAGGAACTGTATTGTTTTCTATGGCAAACACAACAGTATTCGCATTCGCATGCCGCACCGATCGGTCCATGAACCGATTCAGTTGCCGCATTCGCATTCGCATTCGCATTCGGACGTATGGAAGCACCACTATTCACTTACATGCTTTCCGATTTTTTGTCGCATTCGCATGCCGCATACCGCGTATAAGGAATCTTAGCGTAACACATACACATTAACATCCCGTTATTCCGTGCTTGGAATCTAAGTTAGATAAAAAGATTCACCCCTATCGAGCGTATGGGTGAATGACAACCCTGCTTTAAAATATCTAAGGAAAATCTTAAATCTTAAATCTCAGGAATTAACTCTGGATCTGGTGGTTCTAGTGCACAGTCTATATCTATGGCTTAAAGTTGAGAAATTGAGAGAAAATGCCAACAACAACAAAAAACCAAGATGGCGGCCACAGAAAGCTCTTGATTTGACTTTTAAAGTGTGTCAATCAACATGATTTTTAATCAATTCTTCACTCAAGAACAGCGGGCTATGATAACTAAGCATTTGACCTATATACTTAGCACTTTAGATTACAAAATCATGTAGTTATTTGAATAACCCAGCCTTCCGACACTTTTTCTAATGGCTTGTTCCCGCAGCCCTGCCACAGATACCTGCTGTGGGAGTAACTAAGTGGCACTGTGTTACTAAACGCGGAGTGCCAATGGACGGACATGCGCGTGGAAAGCCACCACACCCACACACACACCCCTACTCTGTGGTGACGAACATTCTTAGAAACAGGCCACTGTGTAAGAATGACACAGACTGCAGCAACTACGCACAACGGGTGAGGGTGTGGGTGAGGGTGTGGGTGTGTGTGTGAGTGTGAGTGAGGATATGGGTGTGAGTGTGGGTGTGAGTGTGGATGTGGGTGAGGTGAGGGAGTGGGTGTGAGTGTGGATGGGGGTGTGGGTGAGGGTGTGGGTGTGGGTGAGGGAATGGGTGAAGGTGTGGGTGTTGGTGTGGGTGAGGGGGAGGGTGTGGGTGTTGGTGAGGGTGAGGGTGAGGGTTGGTGTAGGTGTGGGTGAGGGTGTGGGTGTGGGTGAGGGTGTGGGTGAGGGTGGAGTGGAGGGTTAGGGTTAGAGTGTGAGTGTGGGTGTGAGTGGAGGATTAGAGTGTGAGTGTGGGTGTGGGTGGAGTGGAGGGTTAGGGTTAGAGTGTGAGTGTGGTTGTGGGTGTGGGTGGAGTGGAGGGTTATGGTGATGGTGAGGGTTATGGTGGGTGTGAGGGTGTGTGTGTGAGGGCGTGGATGTGGGTGTTGAGGTGAGGGTGAGGTGTGAGTGTGTGGGTGAGGTGGGTGTGAGGGTGTGTAGAGGGGAGGGGTTGCGTATGTTCGCTCCGCTGTGCCAGACTACGTGAAGCTATTCCTGAGGTAGGAGTACCCCACCCGCATCCCACCCAACCCCCACCCCCACCCCCAGTGGCCCTGAGGGGCCTGCGTTCTCAAAGATCATGCTTGTAATCCTAAGAAAAACACTGCCACCACGGGTGGTTTTAGAAACAACCTCCAACTATTGCATAGTACGATGCTTGTCAGTTCTTGCTATATTTGCCTAAATAAATATTAGGATGACGGGTCTTGTTTATATTATTATTGTTCTTGTTATTATTATTAATATCAGTAGTAGTATTACTATTATCATTGCTATTATCATTATCATTATCACCATCGTCATTAATGTATCCATTATTATTATAGTTGTATGCATTATTTTATTTATTATACATTTCCATGTTCTATTGTATGTACTTATCATATCCACTGTGTGACCCACTCAGACACATTATCCTATAACTGAGCAAACCTGTCCTTGTCCTATCCTAGTAATGCCGAGCACCAGGCTAGGTAGCGACAAGTAATAATTGTGTAAGTCATTTCTTTAATTGACTCGGCTGGGATTCGAACTCCCGTCCTTCCAAGCCAGAAGCCTGCACTCTTATTGATTCGGGAACCGCTTTCGATCCACAAAGAGAGTAGGTGGGTTGAAGATTAATAATCTCTGGCATTCCTAAAACTCTACAATAGAAATCCGCTGAGACGAACAGTCAGGAACAGTTCATATCGTGGGTGCACAGGAGCGGAACTACCAGTCATATTGGGAAATAGACAGTGAGTGGCATACAGACAACTTACATCATTCATACTCATATAATTTGTATACATTACATATTCGAATCGATAAAATCCTCCGAGCGACTGACACTTGTCGACCTCCAGTGGAGGTGAGCAGGGTTGTAGCTGGCGCCACCGGCACAGTGTTGAGTCTTACAAAGAATACCAATATATCAATATAATTCCCTTATGTATATTTATACTTGCATAATACGTTATACATCACATACATTACATAAGTCTGAATTTTCACACAAAAATGAGTCTATTTGAGAAACTAAAGTGACCAAGGCAAGTCGAAAGGGCGAAGGAAGCGAGGTAGTTATTTCAGCTCCTGATTGGATTCGAGGGAAGGTAAAGCTGCCACTGATAAGTAGACTGCGGCAATGTGGAGATTTCCAATTGCCGGCGGTCACTCAGAAAATTCATAGAACGTTGCCAATTAAGTGAGAAAAAACACTATCATCCGCATCTACAAGTGCACTGACAAGAGTGCCAGTATGGGCTGGGGCAGAAGCAATCTATTTGAAGATTCCCCCAGTGCTGGAATTACAATATATATATATATGTTATATATATATATATATAATATATATATATATATATATATATATATATATATATCCAGCGCAATGCGTAGCACAGTTTTACCGCGGTGATTAGTTGGGTGGTCGCCGAGTAGTGGCGCCACGGGAACAGTTGGGTGAATAATAAGGGAGTGATCAATGATATTTAGGAACTTCCATTAATTTATACTCGCATAAGTCTTCACATATCACGTATATATGGATAGATATATAGAAATATATATATTATATATACAATAAACAATCATCTATATGGGTATCCTTCCTGATATGACCTTAGATGTTGCTAGGATATAAAGCTCCAACAAGCAACAAACAAATATATATGTGTAAAATATATACTATAGAATGCACTATATATGCTATTGCATATTTATTATACGATTTTTACTATGTGCACCCCACACAACAATAATACTATTACCATGTACACCTATTGACAACAATACACATTACTATGCACACCCATCCACAGCAACAACAAAACTGTTAGTATGTATACCCCACCACAACAGAACTATATACACCCCTACAAGACTGTTACTAATACTATGCACACCCCTCCAGAACAAAAATACTAACTATGTAGGCCTACACCCCTCCACAAGACTGTTACTATGTACATCCCTCCACAACAACAATACTGTTACTATGTACACCCATCCATAACAACAAACACATTTTGATCCTACATATACAACTCATCAGGAGGCGGTGACTCAACAAGACTATAACTAAGCACTCTCCTCCACAACAACACTGTTAGTGTTACACCCGTCCTTTGGGGAGCTCCAGGATGCAACCACCATTTCCGGTTCCGGCGATAGCTCTCTCTCTAGATGTGGCCTGCTATAGGCATGCGCTAAGCAGGGCCGTGGATAGTGGTGAGGCAGAAAGGGAAGCAGCTGCCCCCTCCCACAAATACAAACCCAGTATGTACCCTCCCTGAAATACAGTAAAACCTCTCTAAATCGACCGACCTTCGGACCCACTTTCACTTTTAAGTGGTCAATGTAGGGAGGTGGTCGGATTAGGGAGTCAGAATATGGTTACAATGGTATTGTTGGGACCCAAATAAAGCGATCGATATAAGGGAGTGGTCGATCTATGGAGGTGGTCGATTACAGAGGTTTTACTGTAGTTGGAAATGGCATGTCAGAGCCTCTAGATTTCACAATTTCCTGAAGGGGCAACCTTCCCCCAACCCCGACACGTGACCCCCCCCCCCCTCGTGCCGTGTGCCTTTGGCACTCGTTTGTAGCATGAATGTATCTGCTTCCTCCCAAAACAAATTTTAAAACAAAAAACTAAAATTCCTGGTTACAGCCCTGCTAAACATAATCATAAGCTCTATACTGCCTAGGGATAGGCCAGTAGCTGGTAAACTGCGCATGCGCACTCAATTTAGGTGCCCAGCAAGTGTGGCTACCCCCCCCCCCCCCCGCCCCCACACACACACACTCACTCGCCAATACCCCGGCGGTTGTCTAGTAATAATAGTATGCGTGGAAACCTGTAGTAAATGGCATAGCGAATAGACCTATTTCATATGACGTCAACATAGGTACCTAGGACAGTGCACACGCCTTTTGGGTGCAGGACGACACACTGTCACAGTGCAAACTCAATGGCTATGAGCAATCTTCATACAGAAAAAGTGAAATATCTCTAAAACCACACCACCTAGAAACAAATGGCTTGGAACACATATAGAAACATATTCAACAGATAGATTATGTTAAATGTATAAGGTTAGGGTTCTGCATTCATATTAATTTTGAATAAAAGAGACATTTTTCACTGCGCATACCGGCAAACTCAATGCATTGTCAATGGTGGTGAGCAATCTTCATATAGAAAAAGTGAAATATCTCTAAAACCACACCACCTAGAAACAAACCGATTGGAACACAGCTAGAAAACATATTCAACGAACAGATTATATTAAATTTATAAGCTTTGGGTTCTGTATTTCTATTAATTTTGAATAAAATAGGCGTTTTGCACTGTGTGTACCGCTAAACTCAATGCATTGTCAATGGCCATGAGCAATCTTCATTCAGAAAAAGTGAAATATCCCTAAAACCACACAACCTGGAAACAAACCGCTTGGAACACATATAGTAAACATATTCAACGAACAGATTATATTAAATTTATATGGTTAAGGTTCTGGATTTATATTAATTTAAAATAAAATAAACGTTTTGCACTGTGCATACTGGCAAACTCAATGGCAGTGTGCCTTCGTTCTGCAGCCAAGCTGCGCGCGCATACACAATGTTTATAAACATTGAAAGTTGTCTGGCTCCACCACATATTTCAGCAGCGGCAGGGTGCGTTTAGGTTAACAGGATAACATTAGTTGGTAATGTTCAATATAGTGCCAGGTTTGTGAACAAAACACGCACACATACACATACGCACACACCTACACACGCATGCATACACACACGCACACGCATGTACGCACAAGACAACCGGCATCATCAGACTATTGTCATTTCACCGGTCTCGGATAGTTAATCTAATCTTGCAACTTTGTTCCAATGCCTGGCTGGATGCCTGGACACCCCCTCCAAATAAATACAGTAAAACCTCTCCAAATAGACCGACCTTGGGACCGACTATAATTGGTCCATTTAGGGAGATGGTCGGTTTAGGGAGTTAGAATATGGTTTCAATGGTACTGTTGGGACCCAAATAAAGCGATCGATATAGGGGAAGTGGTCGATCTGTGGAGGGGGTCGGTTTAGATAGGTTTGACTGTATATACATACATACATACATATACATATATACATACATATATACATATATAGATATATACATATATACATACATACATACATATATACATATATACATATATTCATATATATGGCAGAAACTCAAGACCATTGGATTCTGAAAGAACTTTAAACTGGGGAAGAAACCATGCCATTTGCACACTGTTTTACAGAACTCGGCTTGCAGGGCAGGGCGGGCGGGGCGGGGCGGGGCTGGGCTGGGGCGGGCGGGGCGGGGCGGGGCGGGGCGGGGCGTGGTGGTGAGAGACTAGGGTGAGATAGAGAGAGAAGGGGGTGGAGCGGGCGTGGTGGTGAGAGACTACCCTGCCCCGCCCCACTTGAGAAGTGGGGGCGGGGCAGGAGGTTGGCGGGCGGAGCGGGGCGGGGAGGGGCGGGGCGGGGCGGGGCGGGGCAGGGCGGGGCGTGGTGGTGGTGAGAGACATGGGCGTAAGGGGGGGGGGGGGTGTTCGGGCGGGATGCGGGGGGGGGGGGGGGGCGCAGGGGTTACTGACTTAGAGTCCTCTCCATCCAACCCCGACACTAAGCAAGGCGCTACTGCTACTTCTTACCGCCCAGATAAAGTAGTGCCCGAAGAACTACAACCAGCTAGACGGGAAGTGGCTGGAGGAAATAACACGGGTACTAGACGGCGCTGGTCGACACCAGGCACAAAGGTCATCCTGGAGGAGAGGGCCCCGCCGTATTAAAGATTTACCGACATTTACCACCAACAGGAAATTGTCCTCTGACATGTCAGTATCACTACCATCAGTAGGTTTGTTGTTTGTTTTTGCGGTTTTTTATTCTTCTTCTTTTGGGGCGGGAGTGAGTGGGGGTGCTAAAAATATACCGCACATATTTCATTAAAGGGTTTTATATGGGGGGGGGGGGGGGGGGGGGTGTATTCGCCTAGTTGAGAGCAAGGAATTCATAGTTTAACACATTTGTGCGGGTGAGGTGGGTTGTAGCGGGGGTCAGTTACCAGGTTACTAATACTATAGCCTACTCAATTATTACGTTTTTTAAATGTATTTAGTTTTATAACAATCTGGTCTACCCACATTGCATTCTACTTATTAGAAATGCTTTATATATATAAATATATATATATATATATACATATATGTATATATACATATATATATGGATAGTGATAATCCCATTATCGCATGTAATAAGCTCTGGAGACCACCATCATTGGACCTGGAATTATATAATTCACATGTAATTTAGTCAACTGAACCCTGATTTAGCGATGATTTTCTCAACAATTGCATTAGAGCGGGCTTTCACTATACATTGTATGTCAACCAAACCAATGAGAGTGAAAATTGATACTTGTCAGTTCCTAGCCTAGTACTCGGCATTATTCAGATATGGTAAGGACTGCTTGGCTTGGTGTCAAAATCATGTGACTGAGTGGGATATCGGGTCATGGTGCCGGTGGCCTGATTCCCCAGTTGGGCAGCACTATAACGTCGCCATGAGTGTGCAGTGTCACAAGTCGGTACCCGTCGTTATATGACCTTATATGTTACCAGGATGTAAAACTCCAACAATCAACCAACCTCCTCATTCCCATCACCCGCTGTTTGATTTGATAAAGTGGCATAATGCGATAAAAGCATAGATTCTGTTTTAGAAAGCACATCAGTTTTGATCCCACATATACATCTTATAAATTGGTGCACTTATCATACATGTATAGCAACATAGCAGGACTATTAAGTCAATTTAGTCAATTTAATAGAACCTGTAATTTCCGCAAATTGCATACGCTGATGATGGCTAGCGCTTTTACTGTGCACACCAACATTATGTTACATATTTTAACTTTAAATGTTTCCAAAGTTAGCCATTTATAACAAAGATCGCTTCAAACTGACAAACAGACAAACTGAGAGCAGAACACACATATCTACCGACAACCCCTCCCCCCCAAAAAACTCCCCCAAAAAATCTTTAAAAAACCGAAAGTAGATTATGACAACACACAGAATATATTTATTTTAATGTACGGTAGAAAGTCACCATCCATGATATTGTGTAACTTTAAACTATGTGAACTACTATCCGATCAGAACAACCACATATGAAAATCAATACCAATGTAATGGATCACGAGCGGTATTCAATTTCAAGTGGCATTGGTCAGATAGATTGCTGCAGTGTGTGTGTGTGTGTGTGTGTGTGAGGAGAGAGAGAGAGAGAGAGAGAGAGGAGAGAGAGAGAGATGAAGTGGGTAGAGGAGGGGGAGGATAAAGAAAGAAAAAAAGAGACATGGGAGGAGGGAAGGAGAGGGAGAGGGAGATGGAGAGGGAGAGGGGGGAGAGGGAGAGGGAGATGAAGAGGGAGAGGGAGAGATCGGGGGTACGAGGGGGAAGGGATACATAAAGAAAGAAAGAGGGGAGAGGGAGAGATAAGGAGAGGGGAGAGAGGGGGAGGGAGAGATGAGGAGAGAGAGAGAAGGGGAGGGAGGCGGAGAGAGTCATGGCGTTGGGGTGAGGGTGGAAAAGAGCGAGAAAGGGTGGAAGTCTTCTAATCTCTAGATTAAAATAGGAGTAAACTGGGGGAGGGAGGTTGGGAGGAGGGGTGCAGGAAAATGTATGTGTGTGTGTGTGGTGGGAGTTGGGGGGCGGGGGGGGGTCTCAATGGGCTCCAACAACAAGGTATTTACTGCCCGGTCGCCATGATGGATGACGCAATGTGCCGATAGAACTAGGACGTAATGACGTCACTTCCGGAGGAAATCTCCCAAATTATAGGATGTATGAGTGAACTGCGATAAGATTGGTGATAGATGATGATAGTACACCGCTAAATGCGGTTTGCCCGGCCGTGATGGCCGAATAGGTAGAGCGCAGGCCTCTCATGTGGAAGGTAGAGAGTTAAATTTCCGGTCGAGTCAAACCAATTACTTACAAAATTAGATACTTGGCACTTCCTAGCCAGACGCTAAGCATTGTCAGGATAGGACAAGGACTGGTTGGCTCGGTGTCAGGATAATGTGACTGAGGGCTGGGGCAGCACTATATAGGGATAGTGTATTTTATTCATCGAATAATATCTCTTGTCAGAACCAGAGTACTGGTCTTCCGGCCGTACAGTACAACTGCCCGATACATAAATGAGACTACTATCAGTTGTAATAGTAACTGCATGCAAATCCTGTTTGATACTAAAAGTATTCATTTTATAAATGAAATATCAACTGTAGTAGTAACTGGGTAGAATTCCAGTCCAATATGCATGCATGGTTCTAGAATTTTCTTTAAATATTTTTTCTTCCTTCCTTTTTTCTAAAAAGAAATATATACACTGCAAAATCAATGTCTATGAGCAATCTTCATACAGAAAAAGCGAAATATCTCTAAAACCACCCCACCTAGAAACAAATGGCTTGGGACACATATAGAAAACATATTCAATGAATAGATTATATTAAATGTATAAGGTTAGGGTTCTGTATTCATATTAATTTTGAATAAAAGAGACATTTTGCACTGCGCGTACCGGCAAACTCAATGTATTGTCAATGGCTGTGAGCAATCAGTGTATCTATATTTCTCTATCAGTCTCTCTGAATATGTCTGACTTGCAGTATAACTCTCTCAGTCTCTCTCTGTATAGGTCTTTGTCTGAGTCTGTCTCTCTCAGACTGTATCTCTCATTTTGTATCTATGCCTCCTTGTCTATATTGTTCACTCTGTCTTTCTCTTTGTATATATGTCTCTTTGTCTATATTGTTCACTCTGTCTTTCTCTTTGTATATATGTCTCTTTGTCTATATTGTTCACTCTGTCTCTCTCTTGTATCTATGTCTCTTTGTCTATATTGTTCACTCTGTCTCTCTCTTTGTATCTATGTCTCTTTGTCTATATTGTTCACTCTATCTCTCTATTTGTATCTATGTCTCTCTGTCTCTATTTCCCCCTCTGTTTATCTCAATGGATCTGTCTCTCTGTCTTATTGTCTACATTTCTCTCTCAGTCTCTCTCTATATATATCTATGCCTATCTCATTCTGTCTCTCTCAGTCTCCGTCAGTCTCTAATCTCTATATATGTCTCTCTCATTCTCTCTCACTAGTCTCGATCTCTGTCTTGGTCTCCCTCGACGTGTCTATATCTATCTCATTCTGCCTCTCTCAGTCTCTATCTCTCTCAATCTCCATGTCTCTGTGTCTGTGTCCATATCTCTCTGGCTAGATATCTTTCTCCTCTTTCTCTTCTTTCTCTTCTGGCCTCCGAACAACAGGAGCGCCCACTCACGACCAGTGTCTTCATGCCCCATTCTTAGCCGGATGAGACATGCAGCGTGGGAAAGTTGCCATGGTTAATTAGCAAAATAGCTGCACTGTCATCTGTGCGTGCAAGGCATACAGCACACCCACCACGTATGCGCACATATGCACACACACACGCGCATGCACATTCACAGCCAAGCCGGGCCGGCTCTTCACATGGGCCATTAAAGTTGCATAGTCCGATGGTTTTGAATTTCTGTATTTTTTCTGAGATAAAAATATTAGATCGATCATTAGTATCTACTTTACATTAGTTTAAAGCTACTTTTATTTTAAATGGTAAACTTTTGAGATATTTGAAGTGCAAACATGCAAATTAGTTTCAGCAAGCTTGCTAAAACTTGGACACCATAGAGTTCTGCAGTTACAGGTTCTAAAACGTCTATTAAATGGACCCGGTATTCCCTTAAATGCATAAATAAATGTTTAATAATTGCATCAGTATCTAAGTTAGATATGTAAAATCAAATTTAGATAATTATTTTGGTTTTAAAAATTTGATATTTCAACAGACTATGCAGCTTTAACTATTGGAGCTCATACAGCATGGGCACACTGTGCGCAGAACAGCCATATAACGCCGGTAATGGTTGCCTAGCAACCAGCCCATCCCCATCCCTACACCTACTTACTCACTGCCAGACATAGCTATGCAGGAGTTGTCATTCTGACAGTGTCCGCTATTGTCGCTTGAGCAAAGTGCAGTGTTAAAACTGCAAGGAGCGCGCGTTGGCACTACAGTAAAACCTCTCTAACGGACCACCTCCACAGATCGATCACTCCCCTATATCGATCACTTTATTTCGGTCACAAATGATCGGCCATACAATACTATTGTAATGATAAAACAAGCTCCCTAAATCAACCACCTCCCTAAATGGACCATTTAAAGTCGGTCCAATGGTCGGTCGATTTAGAGAGGTTTTACTGTATTTACATAGTAACGGTGTTGTCTAGACACATAAATACACGTTATATTGTGATTCGTTAATGTTGTCATTGTTGCCATTGCTTTAGTACTAGGACTAGTAGTAAGAGGAAGTAGGAGGACAGGTATTAAAAGGAAAAGTAGTAAGAGGAAGTAGGAGGAAAAGTAGTATAAGGGAAGCTAGTAACAATAGTACGGTAGAAAGTCACCATCCAATACTAGTAGTAGTAGTAGTAGTAATAATATACGTAATAGTAATAGAAGTAATGGAAGTAATATTAGTATATATTCTAATATATTAGAATCATATAATCTATAGCATTTACTATGAGAATAAATAGTAATGACAGTAGTAACAATAGCAATGGGAATCAGAGTAGTAATCGTAGTTATAGCAGTAGTACTAGGGGTAGTCCTAGTGGTAGTAATGGTTGTAGTATTAATAGTAGTAATAGTAGTAGTATTAGAATATTTATAGTAGTATACTAGTAATAGTAGTCATAGTTGCATTACTAGTTGTAATAGTACTAACACTAGTAGTAACAGTAGTAATAGGTGTAGTAGTAATATTAGTAACACTAGTAGTAACAGTAGTAACACTAGTAGTAACACTAGTAGTAACAGTAGTAACAGTAGTAACACTAGTAGTAACAGTAGTAACACTAGTAGTAACAGTAGTAACACTAGTAGTAACAGTAGTAACACTAGTAGTAACAGTAGTAAGTAGTAACAGTAGTAAAACTAGTAGTAATAGTAGTAACACTAGTAGTAACAGTAGTAACAGTAGTAGTAATAGTAGTAACACTAGTAGTAATAGTAGTAACACTAGTAGTAACAGTAGTAACACTAGTAGTAACAGTAGTAACACTAGTAGTAACAGTAGTAACACAAGTAGTTGTAAAGACAACATGTGAACAGTGGTAACACTAGTAGTAACAGTAGTAACACTAGTAGTAACAGTAGTAACACTAGTAGTAACAGTAGTAACAGAAGTAACACTAGTAGTAACAGAAGTAACACTAGTAGTAACAGTAGTAACAGAAGTAACACTAGTAGTAACAGGAGTAACAATAGTAGTAACAGTAGTAACACTAATAGTAACAGTAGTTACAGAAGTAACACTAGTAGTAACAGAAGTAACACTAGTAGTAACAATAGTAACACTAGTAGTAATAGTAGTAACACTAGTAGTAACAGTAGTAACACTAGTGTGTAACAGTGTTAACACTAGTAGTAACAGTAGTAACAGAAGTAACACTAGTAGTAACAGGAGTAACACTAGTAGTAACAGTAGTAACACTAATAGTAACAGTAGTTACAGAAGTAACACTAGTAGTAACAGAAGTAACACTAGTAGTAACAGTAGTAACACTAGTAGTAATAGTAGTAACACTAGTAGTAACATTAGTAACACTAGTAGTAACAGTAGTAACACTAGTAGTAACAGTAGTAACAGAAGTAACACTAGTAGTAACAGTAGTAACACTAGTAGTAACAATAGTAACACTAGTAGTAATATTAGTAACGCTAGTAGTAACAGGTAGTAACACTAGTAGTAACAGTAGTAACACTAGTAGTAACAGTAGTAACACTAGTAGTAATAGTAGTAACACTGGTAGTAACAGTAGTAACACTAGTAACAGTAGTAACACTAATAGTAACAGTAATAGTGGTAATATATATCAGAGTAATAGTTGTCTGGCTCCCACAGGCTTCTTTTCCACCACTGTTTATGAAGACGTGTTCCCCCTTATCTGCATCCTGTCCTTTTGTTAGTGCCTTTATATTGCATACTTTCTACCGTAATTTGCTGGTAATTTGTTTATTTTGCATTCATTAATGACAAGGCTGTTTCTGCGGACTCGTTGCTTGCTCGTTTTACTGGTAGTTATTCATTGTGTTTCCTGACTTCTTGGCTGCTCATTTCTGGTTATTACACCGTGGTGGTATTTGGATACTCAGTTTGGATACTGACTTGGTCGACTGTAACGCCCCGGTCACATACACATTAGTGGACGTAGTTGAACATAGGTGAACATAGTGGAGGCTAATGTGGTGTAAGTACAGACGTTGAAATATGTTAAGGTACGGCAGGTTTTGGTATGGATAAATTTATACATTATGGTATGGATAAAAATGTTACAGTACGGATAAATACATTACGGTACAGATGCCGGTATGTTCAACTATGTTCAATTACATTCAACTATGTTAGCCTCCACTACGTTCACCTACGTCCACTAACGGCTATTTGACAAGGGCTTCATCCAAGTATGATAGAGTATGCTAGAACACGCTAGAGTATGCTAGAGTATGCTAGAGTACGTTAGCATCACGGATGCAAATTCAGCATCTAACGTAGCGCTCTTTTGAACATGTCCCAATATTAAATCGGAACTCATGGCCCACCCACATTATTTATTACCAAGGAGAAGTACGGATGCCGGTACATTCAACTACATTCAACTAAGTTACATAGTCTGATGGCTTTGAGTTTCTGTCAGTTATTCTTAGATCAAACTAGTATATTGATTGTTACAATCTACTTTCCTTTTGTTTGAAGTAAATTTGATTTTAAATGGCTAACTTTGGAGATATTTGAAGTGTAAACATGCAAAAGAAATGTTTGACGGCATATCAAAACTCTGACATTATAGTCTTCAGCAGTGACAAGTTCTATTAAATTTGACTTAGTATGCCATTTTCTGTCAGATTAAAGGTTTAATTTAATGAGTGCACCCAGTATCAAAGCTATGTATGTAGAATCTCAAATCCAGATATCTATAAAGCTCCGTTCTTTCTCACTCTCTCTCTATATATATCTATGCCTCTCTCATTCTTTCTCTCTCAGTCTCCGTCAGTCTCTAATCTCTATATATGTCTCTCTCATTCTCTCTCACTAGTCTCGATCTCTGTCTTGGTCCCTGTCGACGTGTCTATATCTATCTCATTCTGCCTCTCTCAGCCTCTATCTCTCTCAATCTCCATGTCTCTGTGTCTGTGTCCATGTCTCTCTGGCTAGATATCTTTCTCCTCTTTCTCTTCTGGCCTCCGAACAACAGGAGCACCCTCTGACGACCAGTGTCATCATGCCCCATTGTTAGCCGGATGAGACATGCAGCGGGGGAAAGTTGCCATGGTTAATTAGCAAAATAGCTGCACTGTCGCCTGTGTGTGCAAGGCATACAGCCCACCCACCACGCATGCGTGCATATGCACACACGCACGCGCATGCACATTCACAGCCCAGCCGGGCCGGCTCTTCACATGGGCCATTAAAGTTGCATAGTCCGATGGTTTTGAATTTCTGTATTTTTTCTGAGATGAACATATTAGATCGATCATTAGTATCTACTTTACATTAGTCGCCTCAACTAGTTAACCTTATCTAAGTCGACTCAGATTGCATGTGTGAACGCTCCGCTGAGGCGAATTCGGGCCAACTAGACTCAACTAGTTCGCACAATAAACCCGTTCACACAGGCGTCTTAAGTCGCCTCAACTAGTTCGCCTCATCTAAGTCGGCCTAAAGTTGTACGTGTGAACATGGCTTAAAAGAGTCAATGTCGTCGGATGTAGCTGACACAAAGTCTCACGCTATGATGAGGTGAATGTACTTGTTCATTTGTTAGTCATACCAACTTGTAAGAGTGAACACTCATGGCGACATTATAGTGATGGCCCACAACGAAACCGAGCCACCAGTATCCCACATAGTCACATTATCCTGATACTGAGCAATTAAGTCGTTCCACTATCCTATTAATGTAGAGCGCCAAGCTAGGTTGCGACAAGTATCAATTTTATAAGTCATTACTTTGACTCGGTCTGCGTAAAACCCACGCCCTCCACGACCTTCAACCTGACCGGCTACGGTGGCCTAATCGGTAGAGCATTGGCCTCGCGTGTGGTAGGTCCGAAGTTCGGTTCCTGGTCGATTCAAACCAATTACTTTAAAAGTGATACTTGTTGCTTCCTAGCCTGGATGTCAGCATTAATAGGACAGGGCAAGGACTGGTTGGCTCAGTGTCAGGATAATTTGACTGAGTGGGATATCGGGTCATGGTGCCAGTGGCCTGATTTCCCAGTGGGGCAGTACTATAAAGTCACCATGAGTGCGCACTGTCACAAGTCAGTACCCGTCCTGATATGACCGTAGATGTTGCTAGGACGTAACACAACAAAACAAACAAAAGCAAAAAACAAAAGCAAAACAAACAAAAGCAAAACAAACAAAAACAAAACAAACAAAAACAAAACAAACCTCCCACCTATGAAGGCATTTTGACATTGCTCTTCCCGATTCAGCCATGCAGTTCGGTATCTCAAGAATCGGCAGTAAAGACCCACAAAGGCCGGTGGACCCCAGAGGACAATGATAAATACCACCCATGTAAACGCCAACAAGCCACACACTCCATCCTAATGCATCTTTGTGCTAAGAGGTGATCAGTCTCCAGTGAAGTAGGCGCTGTCTGAGTATAACAATTTGGCATGTACAGCACTGCAAAATAGCAGGCTTTTCATTGGGGACAATGCCCTTTTGGAATATAACCGTACACAAAGGTCAAATGTGCATTAACGAGATCCATGTGCACCCCCTGACATGGCTCGGGGGACAGTCAAGTGAGACAAAATCAGCTTGTACACTGACAAATTGTTCTTCTCTCATGGTAGGGATACACACATGGTAAGGGTTCAGCAGTTTCACAGGGATTGCTGAAGACAGGCCTTGTATGCGGAAGGTTGGGTGTTCGCTTTCCGGTCAAGTCAAACAAATGACTTATAGAATTGATAATTCCCGCTCCCTAGCCTGGCGTTTGGCATTAACAGGATAGGGCATGGGCTGGTTTGCTCAGTGTCAAGATAATGTGACTGAATGGGATATAATAGGTCCTGGTGCTGGCAGCCTAGTCTCCCAGTGGGACAGCACAATAAACTCGCCATGCTGATATGACCTTAGATGTTGCCAGGACGTAAAACTCCAACAACCAACCAACCTACAAAAGGGCCTCTGATCTAGTATGTAGAGCTGGGAATGAGACTCAAAGCCAAGTGGTGATGCAGTAAAGTGTAGTTGTTGTGTTCTCTGTGGCTGAGTGATTAGAGTGTCTGACTTTTTTCTGGTCAGACTCCTAATCTGAGGGTTAGTGGTTCGATTCCCCATGCCCCCACCTCTGCCAATTTGGATTTCCACCACTGTGGATAACTTACAGCGTCATCAAAGGCCAGTTGCTCTCACACCATGTCTATGTGGTGTGGGAGGTTAAAAATCCCTTGGGTCGGTAATGCTTGGGCTTTCTATCGCCAAACTGTCTAATGGTGAAAACAAGTCTATTCAGACTTATCCATGATAGGCAGTATAAACCTTCAAGAAAAAGGGATGCTGTGGCTACATTGCACTCAGCCGCGCTGCACCCCCCCCCCCCCACTCCCACTCCTCCCACAATGAAGAGCCCCCCCCCCCCCTCCGTCCCCTCCTCCGATGAAGACCCTGTCTCACCCACCCCCGTCTCCCTCACCGCCCCCCCCCCCCTCCATCAGGAGACGGCGTGCAATAACTGCACAAGGCGCCGGGTACATCTAGGTGACAACTCACCAGCAGTTGGCTGTCCGCCAACACAAACTGCACTCAGAGCAATTCAATATTACAGCACACAACAGAGCATGCGCAGCTATATCCACTATCTGCAAGGATGGCCTGCGAAAAGTGAAGATATAATTTCAACTAGTGAGGATGAAGGATTGCTGCAAAATAGAAATGTTTTTTTGTTAATCATCAATTTGTGTTGTTGTCCTTTGTTGTTGTTATTGGAGGTGGGGGATGTTATTGGTTGTTTATTTTGTTGGTTTATTGGTGAAACTGCCATTTGGCCTCAATTTGCAAAGGGCAACCCCAGATTTGGGTTGACAAATGTCGGCGAGTTACCCCAGCAAACAGCAGTGAGCAGCTCCTGGGAGAACCAGGTCACGTGTTTGTGTCTGTTGCCACAACTGAGGTATTATTGATGAGGAGTGCATAATGAGGTTTGTCAACCTCACATTGCGGTATTGTGATTGTGTCCACATCTAGGACGACTGGGGCATTTAGTCATGGGCCTCTTGTCGGTTCTTCCCTCGCGTCCCCATCACGGTAGTTTCAGGATTAAATAATGATTGGTTGTTTGTTGGCCTTTCACGTCCTAGCAAAATCTAAGGTCATATCACGACTGGTACTGACTTGTGACAGTGCACACTCATGGCGACTTTATAGTGCTGCCCCACTGGGAGAGCAGGCTGTCAGCACCATTATCCTGACACTAAGCCAACCAGTCATTGTCCTATTCTAATAACGCCGAGTGCCTGGCTAGGAAGCAGCGAGAATCAATTTTTAAGTCATTGGTTTGACTCGACCAGGCTTCGAACCCGTGAGTTATACACACATACAGACGATAGTGTTGCTATTATATATAGTGATAATATGTAATAATGATATTAGTAATAATATAATAACATATATAAGGAGTGACAATATTGGTACCACTTATATATATTTATATTATATAATGACAATCACAAAGCTATTGCCCTTAACAGTATCATATTATTATGTTTTTTTAGTAATATGCTTATCATTATATATATTCCTAATATAATTGTACATGTTGGATAGCAACATGGTTAATTTGCGCACGACACGGGGACGGTTGACGCCCTCCCCTCCCCCTCCGCCACATGCCAACTCTTACCACAACCCGCTTTCATCCCCCCCCCCCTCTCCCCTAAACCCCCCCCTCCGCCACATGCCAACTCCTACCCCAACCCGCTTTCATCCCTCCCCTCTACCCTAAACCCCCCCCTCCCCTCTCCCCTCCCCTGTCATCTCCCCTACCGGCTTTTAACACCCCCCCCACGGCTCCGCACCCACCCGGCGCTAATCCACACCCCCCCCTCTTTCCCCCCCCCCCTCCGGCCTCACACCCCCCCGCCCCGAGACCCCGCCTCCAGCAGGATAAAAAGGAGCCCCCCTCCTCGGTCCTAGGCACTCTCCTCCTCACGCTGGACCAACCACCACCACGTACTCGGCTGAATCTCTACCGCCCCACGGGCCGACTACACCGCCCCTGGGGCTGACTCCACCGCCCCACGGGCTGACTACACTGCCCACCAGGGCAGACAACAACGGACACCGGACCAGCAACTCTCCTCCTCACGCCGGGCCTGCCAACACCACACTCTCTACATGCCCCACGGCCTGCTCTACACGTCCCACGTGCTGCTCTACACGCCCCACGGGCCGACTACACCCACCGCCCGCAAGGCAGACTACTCCACCCGTCACCCACAGGCTGCCACCACCTCCATCCCGCACACCACACCCAGCGTGCCGGCAACATAGTCCTCCAGCCCGGCAAGAAATCACCCAACGACCCTCCCCACACACCGGACCTGCAACAACCACCAACTCTTCTCTATACCCTCCACGGGCTGCTCCGCCAGCTTCCCACACTAAAAACTAAAACTGCCCCAAGGGCCGCCGACACCACCTCCAAGGCCGCAAGCACCACCCGGGCCAGCAAGCACCGCCGACGGGCCCCCTACACCGCCTGCACCGACTCCAGCACCGCCGGGCCACCAAGCAGCACCACCGCCACACGCGCCGACTAAAACCGCCCCAAGGGCCACCGACACCGCCTCCAAGGCCGCAAGCATCACCTGGGCCAGCAAGCACCACCCACGGCCGCCTACACCGCCTGCACCGAAGCCAGCACCGCCCGGGCCAGCAAGCACCACCACCGCCACACGCGCCGATTACACCGCCTCATGGGCCGCCAACAACGCTCCCAGGGCCTCAAGCACCGCCGACGGGCCCCCTACACCGCCTGCACCGACGCCAGCACCCCCAGACCAGCAAGCACAACCGCCGCCACACGCGCCGACTAGAACCGCCCCAAGGGCCGCCGACACCGCCTTCAGGGCCAGCAGACACCGACGACGGACCGCCTGCACCGACGCCAGCAACGCCCGGGCCAGCAAGCACCACACGCGCCGACTAATACCGCCCTAAAGGCCGCCAACACCGCCTCCAGGGCCGCAAGCACCGCCCGAGCCAGCAAGCACCGCCGACGGGTTTCCCACACCGATCCCACTAACTCCAGCAACCCACGCACCGGCTACACCGCCCCTCGAGCTGAAAAAAAACCGCCACAGGGCCGCATACACCGCCCCCACGGGCCACCGACACCACCTCCAGGGCCACAAGCACCGCCGACGGGCCACCTGCACCAGCGACGGCAACACCCCCGAGCCGGGCAGACAACAACCGTATATACGCCTGATCTGCACCATCGCACAGCACGACTACACCGCCCCAGGGGCCGACCACAAACCTCTTCCCGGCCACCACGCCGCACATCGGCACCCAAACACTGCCCTACAGGCCGATAACAAACCCGTCCCCGGCCACCACACCGCACCCAAACACCGTCTACACGCCTGATCTACACCATCGCACGGCACGACTACACCGCCCCATGGGCCGACTACAACCTCGTCCCGGCCACCACGCCGCACAGCACGACTACAACGCCCCATGGGACGACTGCAACCCTTTTCCGGCCACCACGCCGCATCCCGGCACCCCGGAACCCCGGCACCCAACCACCGTCTACACGCCTGATCTTCCCGGCCACCACGCCACACTCCGGCATCCCGGGACCCAACCACCGCCTACATGCCTGAACTCCACGGCCACCACAACGCACCCCGGCACCCCAGCCCCCCGCCACCCTAGCACCCAACCGCCGGCTACACGCCTGATCTACACCGTCGCACAGAACGACTACACCGCCCCACGGGCCGACTACAAACCTCTTCCCGGCCACCACCCGGTACCCCGGCAACCAAACACTGCCCCACGAGCTGACAACAAACTCCTCCCCGGCCACCACGCCGCACCCCGGCACCCAAGCACCATCTACACACCTGATCTACACCGCCGCACGACACGACTACACCGCCCATGGGCTGACTACAACCTCTTCCCGGCCACCACACCGCATCCCGGCACCCAACCACCATCTATACGCCTGATCTACACCACTGCACGACCACACCACCCCACGGGCCAACTACAACCTCGTCAAGGTCACCACGGCGCACGGCATGACTACAACACTCCACAGGCCGACCACAACCTCTCACCGGCCACCACGCCGCACCCCGGCATCCAACCACCATCTACACGCCTGATCTTCCCGGCCACCACGCCACACCCCGGCACCCAACCACAGTCTACACGGTTGATCTTCCCGGCCACCACGCCGCACCCCGGCCCCCAACCGCTGGCTACACGCCTGATCTGCACCGTCGCACAGCACGACTACAAACCTCTTCCCGGCCACCACGCGGCACCCCGACATCCCGGCACCCTGGTACCCCGGCACCCAAACACCGTCCCACGGGCCAATAACCAACCTCTCCCCGCCACCACACCGCACCCCGGTACCCAACCACCGTCCACACCCTGATCTACACCGCCGCACGGCACGACTACACCGCCCCACTACAACCCCTTCCCGGCCAGCACGCTGCACCCTGGCACCCAACCACCGGCTGTACGCCTGATCTACACCACCGCATGGCAAGACTACACCACCCCACAAGACGACCACAACCTCTGCCTGGCCACCACGCCGCACCCCGGCATCAAATGCCGGACCCCGGACCTGGCGAACCTCTTCTCTACCACTGCTCTACCGCCCCTCGGGAAAAATACACCGCCCCTGGGGCCGACTACACCGCCCACCCGGGCAGACAACAACGAAAACCGGATCAGCAGGGACACCACTACAGACGCCGGACCTGCCGACAACCTCTTCTCGGCCGCCACGCCGCACCCCCGGCACCAAATGCCGGACCCCGACCACCGGACCTGGCCAACGTCTCCTCTACCACTGCTCTACCGCCCCATGGGCCGACTACACCGCTTCTGGGGCCGACTACACCGCCCCACGGCCCGAATACATGGCCCCACGGGCCGAGTACGCTGCCCACCCAGGCAGACAGCAACGGACACCGAACCAGCACCGACACCACTCCAGACGCTGGACCTACCAAACCGCAAAAGCAACAAAAACCTAGGAGGTCTGACTCTGCCAATGACTACACTAACCAGCCACCCTATGCCACATCGAACTGCACTAGAACGCGGGTTCACAATAATGACGTCGCAGAAAGCGCGGTTGAAGCCTGGGGAGATAACATATATTTGCCTCTTATCTCCCCAGGCCCCCCTCGGGACCCCCGAGCCAACACACGCTGACTTCAAAACCCACAGCGAAGCCAGCCCTCAGATGTTCGCCCGTTGTTCCCCAGCCTCTCAGAGGTTTGTCCACCTCGCTCACAAGCTCCTTCACGGTCACCCCTCGGACCATACCCGGGGGTCGGCACTGCCCGGTACGGCCACGGCGTGCCAACAAGAACACCACCCAAACGTCGCCGACACCCTCCACAGCCTCCGACGAGGGGGAGCACAAGCATGCGCGCAGGCCGGGGCCCCCCTCGCCGACGTCAAGGACCTGGGAAACTGGAGGACGGCAGCGATACACCAGTACGTCTCCAAAAGGGCGTTCAGCACGGCAAATCAGGCCCTCTCCCTCTACCTGGTTGAGAGGCCCTGATTCACTGTAACTTCCTGGATTGAACTCTTAACTGACCCACAGCTGACTCCACTACAACCTCGGGAAATACCATACCCCACTTCAAAACCTGACGCCGCACATGTAACCACTCGCACGCATCGCTCAGACAACTTGTTCATTCGCACCTTGTACTGTTACCTAGCATAAGGATTGTTAGCCTCACCTGCTTCTCAGGCCTTGAGTACTATCTGATCTGTACATAGCCACTGATTGTCTTGTATACCACTTGTTGCCGCGGTCGCTGAATAAATTCCGCTTTATACCCAGTCCCCTTGTCGTGTCGTAAATTATCACTACTGGTGATAATATGATTAATACAAAATATATATAAATAATTGCACGATTATTACCCATTATATATATTAGCAATATAATTATTACTAACAATGCCAACGAATAACCACATTTGTATCCACTATATATAATACATATATTAATTTATCATCACTAATTATATACAACTAATTTAATTAGTACGAATAACTATGATGTTCCGACGATCACCATCTTAGTATCTACATAGAATATGTGTGGTCATCTATTTGAGAGAAAAATATATTGCCTGAGTGGGCTTTGTGGGTTTAATACTGCTGAATCAGCAAGTTCACATGGCTGCAATGTTATTGCTGAATATTAATGAAAATAACCAGCGAATCGCTAAGAAAATGGAGGATCTGGTTAGCTGGTTGCTGGTTGGTTGTTGGAGTTTTACATCCTGGCAACATCAAGTACACACCCATGGCAACCATGACCTGATATCCCACTCAGTCTTATTATCCTGACATTGTGTCAACCAGTCCTGGCCCTCTCCTAATAAGGCAGACCGCATGGTTAGGAAGCGACAAGTATAAATTTTGAAGTCATTGTTTTGACTTGACCCGGGTTCGAATCCGTGGGTTCGAATCCCACGATCTACCTCGGTAAGAAAGTTGTGGATCTGGTAAGCTCCCCCCCCCCCCCCACAACAACAACAACCAAAGGAAGAACGTGAGTAGTTCGCGTAATGGGCCGCCATTCGCCTTTTACGCCACATCCATTCGGCTGTATTTTATCAAACAGACTGGAAACAAGCTACATCACTGCCAGACCGAGTACAAAGCGAGCGTCGGGTCTCAGAACGAGGCAGTTACTCCGATAACTCCCTGCTGGGACCCAGCTTCCAAACTTCCGTTTACCTAATAAAGGAACATACGGAGGACGGCTTAAATGGGTGTATATATACATATATAGACAAGTATATACCTATATATATATGTACAGACTTGGGCACACTCATCATGCCGACTTTCTAGTGCTGCCGTACTGGGATACCAGGCTATTGGGACTATAACTCAATATCCCACTCAGATCACATTATCCCGATACCGGTCAAGCCAGTTCTTGCCCAACTGAGTCAATACTGAGCGCGGGGCTAGGTAGCGACAAGTACAAATTTGGTAATTCATCGCTTGACTCGGTCGGGGGTGGACATTTTTTATATTTTATATTTTATATTTTTTAATTGAGGCTGTATTTATACTGTCCATAGCATGTAAGCCCGGGTAACCAGGCTTGTTTTCAATGCTGGCCAGCTGTAGTGTTGGTGTTGTCTTACCAAGCAGTAGCTGCTGATAAGTTATTTGATTGTCTGCATTTCAGTAGCAGATAGATCTGTTGGTACGTTTAGTAGCCTATGTCATGGACATCAAATCAAATGGAATGTGGAAAGTGGTCTGTGTGTAATTGAAGCACTTGCGTTCAAATTGGATTTTATTTGTATTTGAAGGAGCGAATGGGACTAATGGAATATTTCCATGTCAAATACTCATAGCATCTCTCCACCGGCTGGGAAGATGAGATAGTTACAAATACTGATAATCATTGAAGAACAGGGTGCACTTGGTTTTGACTTGTAATTATGTTATGAGTATTAGTTATAGGTAAAGCCTTGCAAAATGTATAAATTCCAGAAATATTAAATGTATTACAGCTGCATAGTCCAGCGAAGCATAAACCTTTCCAAACCAAAACAATCATCTAGAATTGATTCTACATATCTAACTTAGATACTGATGCACATATTAAGCATTTGTTACCATATAGAAGGGAACACTGAGGCAATTAAAGCCTATGGTGTCAGGGTTTTGGCATGCTTGCCAAAACTAATGTTACATGTTTGCCCTTCAAATATATCAAAAGTTATTCATTTAAAATAAAAGTTACTCCAAACTAAAGCAATGAGAATCAATTTAATATATTCATCTCAGAAAAATGACAGAAAATCAAAACCATCGGACTATGCAACTTTGATTACACTTGTAAAGATAGTGCTGGGATACTGAGGCCCTTCTAACTGTGTTGGAGCTCAAATAACCTCCTGATGGGGTTGGTACTGGTAGGTTATTAGTATTACCATACAAGTGTACCTCTGCTGGACTCAGTTATAACTGATGAGGGTTCGGCTGGTTGGTTGTTGGAGCTTTACATCCTGGGAACATCTAAGATCAGATCAGGACGGGTACTGACTTGTGACAGTGCGCACTCATGGCGATTTTATAGTGCTGCCCCACTGAGAAATCAGTCTGCCGGCGCCATGACCTGATATCCTATTAAGGCACATTATCCTGACACTAAGCTAACCAGTCCTTGCCCGATCCTATTGATGCCGAGTGCCAGGTTTGGAAGCGACAAGTATCAATTGTATAAGTCATTGGTTTGACTCGACCGGGAACCGAACTCCCGATCTCCCGCAAACGAGGCCTGCTGTCTACTGAGTCGGCCACTGCGCCAGGTCATGAGCGTTCCAAGCCTGAGATACTCTCCTGTATAGCACAGATAACAGCAGCATTGACAAGGCTGAAACAATTTTAGTTTAACAAGAGTATTTCTCTAAGCTCCAAGATACGACTGATGTGCTCCCTTGTCATATCCATCATTCTGTATGCTTTTGAATCACTGACCTCACAGCAGAGCTCCAAAGCAGAATACAAACCATGGAAATGAGGCGCTATCACAAAATACTACACACGCCATTCAAAGCCATGTTACCAATGAGGAAGTCTGGGTCAACATTCAGTAGGCAATTGGATCAGAGAAAGATCTCCTGACAATCGCAACGAGATACAAACTGCAGTGTTATGGCCATATTTCACATTCATCAGGTCTTCCCAAAAGCAACTTGCAAGGCACATCACCGGCTCCACCTCTCCACCCACCCTCAGTGTCGAAGCTAGAGGGGGCGGGGGGGGGGGGGGGGAGGAGCGGGCGACCACCCCCCTTGAACACACTCTTCAAAAGTGGCACATTTTTAAAAGAAAACAACATTCTATAGTTCCCTTTTGTGGCTAAAAAAAGTGAGTAACTACCTTCCTTCTGTTTTGAATTTAAATATAAAATAGTAATTATGTACTTTCTTTAAAACTGTATCTTCCTTCATTGTGCTTTAATGTTACATACAAATTACAAATGCATGATGAGTTAAATTATTTATTATAAGTCATGGTGCCTTTTTAAGCTGATCGTTTAAAGTTGCATAGTTTAGATTTTTTTGTAATTTTCTCATATAAAATACATTAGATTGCTTATTATAATCGACTTGTATTTTATATTTAAGCCCCAAACTTTGGAGATATTTGAAGTGAAAGCATGCAAAAATAATGTTGGCAGCCATGACAAAGTTTTGACATGCATGCCAAAAGTCTACTACAATAGGCATCTGGAGTAATATGTTATAATAACTTGGCTCAGTATAGTAAGTGCATCCATATCTAACATAGATGTACCGAATTAGATCTAGAGAACTGCTTTGGCTTTGACAATTTTAAGCTTTCGATTTCATCAGACTGTGTTATTTCATTTCATAAGTGCATCAATATCAATTTCGTATGATCAAATTTCGCTAAGTTAAGTTACTTGGTTAACAAAATATGATGCTTTCATCTTAGACTATGCAGCTTTAAGCCAACTTTAGATCCTGGCTAAGCACCCCCCCCCCCCACCCCCCCACTACCCCGCACACCCACACACATATACACACCCAGCCTGAATTGGCACCGCTATTCAACCAATGGGGAGAGGTTCCTAGCGTGAATGGCTGCGTTACCGCCTCGTCCGGTTGGGTTGGGTGGGTGGTGGGGAGGGGGTGGGAAATGGGGGATAGACGTGAGGTGGGAGGTAAGGGGGTGTGGTGTTGTGGGGCGGAGGGACCGGTAGATAGGCGGTGGGGGTGTGGGTGGGGTGATGTGGAGGTGATGTGTGGGGGTGACTGTATGTGTGTGGGGTTGTGGGTGTGGGGTGTGGGTGTGGAAGTGGGGGGGTGTGGTTTTGGTGTGGAGGGACGTGTAGATAGGCGGTGGGGGTGTGGGGTTGTGGGTGTGGGGTGTGGGGGTGGGGAGGGACGTGTAGATAGGCGGTGGCGGTGTGTGGATGTGGGGTGTGGGGGTGAGGTGGGACGTGTAGATAGGTTGGGGGTGTGGGGTTGTGGGTGTGGG
>CM059189.1:80772259-80796412 GCA_030323885.1 Branchipolynoe longqiensis | reverse complement strand
TGTGGCCGTTCATGTGATAAATATCCATTTAGGGTTCCAAATATCCATTTATAACTTGCACCACTGTCTTACTTTATTGTTCTGGGCGGTGAACACGTAGTACACCCTCCGTTCGACCGCAGGCTGTTTAATTCCGGCTTTTAATGCAAGTCTTAACCGATCTATTCGCTGTTTTGTGGCTGGCGTGCCTCCAAGTTGAATACCCCTTTGATTTGCAATTAGCGCATGTCAATGGGAAAGACGCGCTGATTTCACACTGAGAATCGGGTGCGATAGTTAAGACTGTATGGTGTTATTGCAGAATGGATAAGTGTGGGTTCTTTTGGGGGAGCTTTCAGTCTCGTTGGTGCACTGAAAGCTGCAAATCTGCAGCACTGTATGGGCACTGCTGAAAGCAGTCCCATGTGGTCGGGAGTTGGCTTCCGATGGGTAGTGGTCAGAGAAATTGGGGGTGGGGGGAGGAAGGAAAAAGGCAGCCTAAGAGCCCAACCACAGTCCTCTGAGAGGGCCGGGGGAGGCTGGGTGGTTGGTGCACCGACTTGTGACAGCATGCAGTCATGGCGACTTTATAGTGCTGCACCATACGCCTTGAATTTATTTGTTCATTTCACACCTCCTACCCCCTCCCCACCCCACCTCCATTAAAAACATACTTAATTTTCATCTTTAAAGTTAGATGGGATAACCAAATGAGTTAAGCGTCCATTTTCCACATGGCAGGTCGGTGCGCTTGAACCCCGACCGAGTCAAACAAATTACTTTAAAATGTCTGTTTCTTGGTAGCTAGCCTGGCGCTCAGCATTACTAGGATAGTCTAAGGAGTCGTGGGATGTCTTTAAAACTGCAAAATCCAATGAAAGGAGCAACATTTGCAGTGAAAAGAGGAAACCCAATTCTCTCCAATTGAAATCGCTGTTTTAAAGCTCAATAATCCGATGAAAGTATTTTCTTTTATGGTGGAATGAGGTAGATCAATTGTCTGAAATTAAAATTTTCATTTTAAAGCTGCATAATTTGATGAAAACATCAAATTTTCAAAACCACTACACCTCCTTTGTACTCTACATATCCAACTTAGACACTGGTGCTCTCATTTAACGTGTATTTCAGTTCAGCTCTCCTGTGCTACTCTCCTGCTCTGCTACAAACTGGGTGAACAAAACATATGTTCCACATTTTGAAGTGCACCAAAATTAAATCTGCAAGTTTTCTCGTCAAGTATCACCAAAGTTTAACCCTTTGAAATCAAAGTTTCTTCCAACTAAAGTAAGGTTATGATAATGATCAACCTACTTCACGTGTTTACAAATAAATAAGACTCGCATCATTTAACTTTAATCAACAAAATAATATGTGGCATTCTCTGTGGCGGAGTGGTTAGAGTGTCTGACTTTTTTCTAGGTCAGACTCCTAATCTGAGGGTCGGCGGTTCGGTTCCCCGTGTCCCCAGCTCTGCCAATTTGGATTTCCACCGCTGTGTATAACTTACAGCGTCATCAAAGGCCGGTTGCTTTCATACCATGTCTATGTGGTGTGGGAGGTTAAAATTCCCTTGGGTTGGTAAAAGTGTAGGCTCGGGCTTTCTATTGACCAGCAGTGGACTGAGGAAGACCAGTCGTCTATGACTGAAATTTCCCCTGCTTAAACAACTAATGGACCAAAAAAGAAAGAAAGAATGTAACTCTGAAAAGAAAAAAAACATAGCTGTAGAAAGGTAATGTCATGTAATATATAATATAACTCATAGTCATGTACACACTGCCATGACCCGTGTAGTTCAACAAAATAATATGTAACTCTGAAAAGAAAAAACATAGCTGTAGAAAGGTTATGTCATGTAATATATGTCATGTATTATATAGTCATGTACTTATGAATAAGCCAATCGCCCATGTAATTTCCAAGGCGGGTTCTTCAAATGGAGAATTATCGTTGGGAGTTGTGCTGCTCTGAATGCTCCCGTTCCTTGTTGATGGAGGGATGTGAGAAGGATGATGATCTGGTAATAAGCCCAACTCCACCCGACACACGCGCTCACACGCCCCTCCAACAAAAAATAGACTCTATTAAGTCGTCTATTGGACTGGCATGCTACGAGTTGAAAAAAATGAACAAACAAGTGAGCTATAACTTATAGGTTTGTCATTAACTGAGTGAATAGCGTCGTGACGGCGTCCCTGTTTTTATGAGCTGGTTCCATTCAAGTTGCCTTTTCTCAGGGCAGTTGGTTAGTCGTTGGGGTTTTAAGTCCTGGCAACATCTAAGGTCATATCAGGACAGGTATCGACTTGTGACAGTGCACACTCATGATGACTTTATAGTGCTGCCCCACTGGGAAATCAGGCCACCGACACAATGACCCAATATCCCACTCAGTCACCTTATCCTGACACTGAGCTAACCAGTCCTTGCCCTATCCTATTAATCGTGAGCGCAAAGCTAGGAAGCGACAAGTATCAATTTGATAAGTCATTGGTTTGACTCGACCGGGAACCAAACTCCTGAACTTCTGCAAGCGAGGCCCCAGCTCTACCGATTCGGCCACCATGCCCTGTCATTGCATTGCGGGGCCGACTGGCTGGGAAATTACCCTCAACTAGAGGAATTTCAGTTCAATCAGCAGACAGTGGCCGGCACTATCCCCTGGATACACAGGGCAGGTTAGAGTACAGAGAACCTTGCATCCATTCTCCTTAGATATCCAACTTTTCATGAAGAAGCAACATCAGACGGGATGGCCAAATGAGTTGAGTGGCCGCCTTACATGTCGCAGGTCGGAGTGTTCGAATGATGACTTTCACCTTTATACTTGTCGCTATCTAGTTGGGCGCTTGGCAATTACATTGATTGATTGATTGATTGGTGGTTGCTTTACGCCGTGTCGGCAGCATAGGCCATATTCACGGCGAGAAATGTTTGTTTTTTGTTCAAACCATCGCTTTTACATGTAAAAGCAGACAATCAATTATGTGCCAATAGACACTAATTAAATTAGAAAGCTCACAATCATATATCTGTGGTCAAGGGAAACAAATTCCCATAGAAAAAGAAAAGTTTCATTAATAATTAATAGAATCCATTTAGTAAACTATATAAGGTGGTACAGTCCAGCTGCCCTCAAAAAGGCTAAAATGTTTTCCTGTTTTACCTTAGTAAAAAGGTCATGCATACTGTCTGCAGTGTAGAACCGTTGGCGCAGGGCCAAAAAATCAACGCAACTTAGTAAAATGTGTTTGAGTGTCAGTGGGGACTGACACCCAATACATTCAGGGGGAGGTTCCCCCTTGAGCAGAAAAGCATGTGTAAGCCACGAGTGGCCAATACGGCAGCGGCTAAGGACCACTTGGTCCCGCCGACCTCCCGCATGAGTCTGTGGTGGCTTTCCCACAGATGGTTCAATTTCTTTAAGTTTATTGATGTTTTCATCCCACTCATGTTGCCATTTGGATTTTATGTGGGTGGCTATTAGTGGTTTCAGATCAGAGTGAGGGATCAGACACGGTTCAAGATCACAGTTCAGGGCCTTCTTCGCAGCCCGATCAGCTCGTTCGTTTCCTTGTATGCCAGCATGGCCAGGCACCCAGCACAGGTGGATATCATACCCATCTGTTGTCAGTTGGTTCATTTTATAAATGACCGTTGCTAGAATAGGGTGATTCGTTTTCAGTCCAGCAACAGCCAGGAGGCAAGAGAAGGAATCACTGTATATAACATAGTTAGTGTGGTTGGATACCTCGATACACTCCAAAGCGAGAAGGAGTGCTCGGGCCTCTGCAGTGAAAATCGAGCTCTGATCGGGCAAACGTACACCAAATTTTTCCCGTCGGCAGACTGCCGCAGCAGCTACCCGGCTTTGGTCTTTCGAACCATCAGTGTATATGGAGAGGTGGTCTGCAAACTGGCCTTGAATCTCTGCATGCAGTCCTTGGTACTCGAGTGGATGTGTCCCAGACTTCCTCAGTTCCGTGAGTCGGAGGATAACCGATGGCTTTCTCAATGACCACGGGGGATGTTCTGGGACTTTGGCATCCTCCAACACGTCCAAATCCACGCCCAAGGCCTCCAAATGAGGTTTCATTCGGAGCCTCAGTGGCCGGATGTAATTTGGCCTGGCTTCATACCTGGATTCGTCATGTTGCTCGAATAGACAATTGTGTGCAGGATTCAATGCATTAGTTTTTATCTTGACTACATATTGCATGGCCAGTTTGATTCTCCTGTTATTAAGTGATGGTTCATTGGCTTCGACATAAAGGCTCTGAACTGGTGAGGTGCGGAAGGCCCCAAGGCCCAGGCGCAGTCCCTGGTGGTGGATCGTGTCTAGCAGCCCAATATATGATTTCCTTGCGGAACCATATACTATGCTGCCGTAATCCACTCGTGAACGAACCAAGGTTCTGTACACGGAGAGCAGAACATCTCTGTTCGCTCCCCACTCTGAGCTGGACAGCACCCTCAGAATATCCAGCGCTTTCAGGCATCTTGTTTTCAGGTACTTTATATGTGGCACAAAAGACAGTTTTGCGTCGAGAATGAGGCCCAGAAATTTGGTTTTCTCAACGACTTTAATGGGATCCCCATCCAGGGTCAGCTCCGGTTCCGCATGTATTCTATGCAGCAGGCAGAAGTGCATGCAGACTGTTTTGGTCTTGGAAAATTTGAAACCGTTCAGAACTGACCATCGATGGATCCCATTTATGCTTGGTTGTAGCTGTCTCTCTATGACATTCATGTTAGCACCGCTGTAATATAAAACAAAGTCGTCCACGAAAAGACTACAGGAGACCCCCTGCTTTACAGCAGCAGCAATACCATTGACCTTGACCCCGAAAAGGGTCACGGCCAGTATGCTGCCTTGAGGTACTCCTAGTTCCTGTGAGTGTAGGCGGGAATAGGTAGTCTTGACACGGACGCGGAAATGCCTGAAGGCTAGAAAGTTCCTGATGAAAATTGGCAAGTGGCCACGAAGGCCAATCGCATGAAGATCCTCCATGATGCCATGCTGCCACGTTGTGTCATAGGCTTTTTCGAGGTCGAAAAAGACAGCCAAAACGTGCTCTTCTTAAGGAAAGCATTCTTATGAAGGTCTCCATGCACACCAAATGGTCGAGGGTGCTGCGGCCCCGTCTGAAGCCACATTGAAGGTTGGACAGGTGGTGTCCTGACTCCAGTAGCCAGACGAGGCGGTTGTTTATCATGCGCTCCATGGTTTTACAGATGCAGCTTGTAAGGGCTATGGGACGATAGTTGTGGGCTTCACTCTGGGCAATTACAAGAATGGCGTAAGGAGAGGTGGAATGAAGAAGAAATGTGTGTTCATTGAAATTTCCCCGGCTTAATCAATGAATGTGAAAATAGCAGAAATTGTATCGAATACACAATTAAGTGGTGTTGAAGGCCATAAGTCCATGTTCCAAACACACTCCACTTCTTACTAATGAATACATAATAGGATACTGTAAGCTAATTGGATTAAATGAATGGGGGGAGGGGGGGGGGTTGCTCATTTGCTGTCATTGCTGGGGTTGCAGAGGACAGCAAAGCACACACCACTCCGAGGGCTCCAGCCAATCCCAGCCGGCCTAGTCACCCACACTGATTGGCTGGCTGCCAAACCTAACAGCCAATCAGAACACACGTCCCCTGCCACTCATCCTCACCCACCAGAGCCTTTGTGCCCATCATCTTGCATCTCAGGGGAATAACATTATTTAAGTTATTGATGTTAAGGATAATCTTAAGAGTTTGGTTTCCAAAGTTTGATGTCTTCATCGTACTATACAACTGTATTTAATAATATCGAGAATTGTCTTCAATATATAGAAGGGACATGTTGCCGGCAGGGAAAACCATAAGAGATACCAAACCGCGGAGATGCTTTAAATGTAATGGGTGTATCATCTTTAATTGTTTGATGGTTAGTCTACAGTAAAACGAGGAACAGAATCCTCCAGAAAAACCAAGAACAAAGTACAAGGACAATCTGTGTTTAATGACAGCGCTATTCAAGCTACATAGTGAAGGGCTGTCATTGATTAGTTTCACCAAAGAAGACAGACCCCCGCCCCCCCCCCGTCATTCTTAACCGTCGATTCCACGTTCAAATGTACTTCTACTAGAAACATGGACTTGCCAGCCTCCCAATGAGACAACAGAATCAGTCAGAGCGGTATCTTTCTAATGTGGGAGGTCAGATAATCGTTCAGCATTAATAGGATAGAGCAATGACTGGTTTGTTCATATATATATCAGGATAATGTGACTGAGTGGGATGTCGGGATTTTGCTAGGGGCCTTAAATCGCAGGACCATTGGTCTTCCTCATTCCACTGATCCTTTTCCTATAGTAGTAACCCAGAGCACCAAGGCGAGGTAGCCACCACATGTGTAGGTTGAAATCGCCCTTTTAAAGCTCAATAATCCGATGAAAGTATTTTCTTTTGCAGTGGAATGAGGCAGATCAATTGTCTGCAATTAAAATGTCCATTTTAAAGCTGCATAAATTTGATGAAAACATCAAATTTTCAAAACCAGTACACCTGCCTTCATTTTCCTCTACACATCCAACTTAGACACTGGTGCTCTCATTTAACGTGTATTTCAGTTCAGCCCTCCTGCATTCACACGCACCAAATCCCATAACTTGCCAAAAGAGGAAACCGACTCTCAACTCGTCAGGCCATCCGCTTTTTGTTGATGTTGTAATTGATGGTGTTGTTGTTGTTGGAGGCGACTCTCATTCCTGATTTTTGGATCCAGACTTAGTTAGACTTCATGTTTCAAGGTCAAGGTCGTCTTCAATGATTTGTAGTTAACAGGGAAAGGTAGGAGAGGTCGGGGAAGCTTTTCAAACTTAAAGTCATCCCTTTGAACTACAATGAACGATCTCCGCGATTTTTCTTTTTTTTTGGTATTGATTATTGGTTAGTTCAAATCCCATTCCAATACATCAGTCCTTGTCCTAGATATTGCTAGAACATAAACCCAAACAAGAACGAGTTAGGTATGGGTGATAACAGAGGCACAAAAAGGACATTTGAAACTTGACTTCCGACACTTTTCTGCGATTCCCTGACAGTCCTAATCCTATGGGGGAAAATCGGCTTGATTTCCGCAGGTTATTTTTTGCAAAAGTCCACTTTAATTCCTGAGTTTTAACAAAAAGAAGGAATTTGAGAGAGAAAAAAAAACGCCCCGAGTCTCAGTAGCAGTGATTGAATACACAATTAGAATTACACAATTAAGAAAGTAATTGTCATCCTTGGAAATTGTTTTTGGGATGTCTATAGGTGGTGTGATGTATCCGATTTGTGGCGACTCATCTATTTGTCAATGGAGTAATTCAAAAATCGGTCCGTAGATAAAATCTCTAATCAATGTAGCAACTGTGCATGCCAGATGAGTTAATTAAGGGGCAGACTGTGTTGGGAAACTGATTCAGGTGGGTGCTTTTCTATGCGGCTCTCAGCAGCCTCGACAAGACTGAAACTAGTTTGGTTTGACAAGAATATTTCTCTCAGGTCCAGGATACCACTGATGCGCTCCATTGTTTACATCCATCTTCAATACAAACCATGGAAATGAAGCACTACTATAAGATGCTGCACTTCTCCTACACAGATCAAGTTACTAATGTGGAAGTCCATACCAAGAGCCAGAAAGCAATTGGCCCACACAAAGATCTGACAATTGTAAAGGGATGCCAACTAAGGCCATATTTCCCATTCATCAGGTCTGGTCAAAACCATCCTGCAAGGCACAATGAAAGAGGGAAGAAACAAGCTGAATAAAGGAAGAGGATTTGTTCCACAGGGAATCCCCACCAGACGCGGTGGGGGTTCCCTGTGGTTTCCCGTGAAGAATGTCGGAAGTTTGAGAACCCAGCGAGTCAAACCAATGATTTATGAAAACCGATACTTGCCACTAACTAACTATCCTAGTGATTGGCATTATTAGGATAGGCTAGAACTGGTTAGCTCAATATTAGGATAATGTCACTGAGTGGGAAATCGGGCCATGGTGTGTGCAGGTGGCTCGTCTCGCAGTGGGGCAGCACTATAACGTCACCATGTCAGAAGTTGACCAACTGGCCTCTGGCCTTGGCTTCTGGGGGGTTCATAACATGATGACGGTTACCGGCTGCAGAGCTGTAGCAATATAGAGAGGCACCGATAAATCGGTCCAATGTTTGGTTGAAGATTAATCTTCTGGTGGGACGGTTGTAGATGGCCTCTGGGCACCTCTGCCACCAATGCACCACCATTAATACAGACTCAGGTGCATTCCAGGCAGCTCCAGCAGCACCAACCAATACCTTCTAGAACGTTCCCAGAATAATATTGACATAACATACCTTATACCACACAAAACCCTAACAATCAAACCCAGTGGGACAGCACTATAAAGACGCCATGAGTGCACACTGTCACAAGTCGGTACCCCTCCTGATAACACCGTGGATGTTGCTAGAATGTAAAACCCCAACAATCCAAACAAACAAGTTTCCTATCCCTCTATAGATGGAACACCCATTTCTTCTTCTATATTTCATCTTTTTGGTGGGTGGTGTGGGTTTTCTTTTTTTGGGGGGGGGGGGGGGGGGGGGTGGTTTGGGGGGCGCCCTCTACCGTCACTGTCCTTAGTCCGGCCCGTGACCCGCTAAGACAGACTACTCCTTCATGTGAACTGGTCTTACTGCCGTTGAAATGTGAACATAAACTGGAGTTCCTTCCCCGAGAGGTCATATCCGGATGTCCTCGACCCCTTTCAGCATTCGGGCACGGGGCCATTGCAGGAAGGACCCTTGTGTGTGTGTATATATATATATATATATATATTACAGGGAAAATGCTGCCCTGCGCCCACAGTCCCCACATACACTCACACAATTACGCGTACAATTGAACATGCAATTGCACGCACACCAAATCACCCACTCACGCACAACCAAACACACCAATTCACCCACACACACCAACACACACACAGCAGTTCGCTCACTCACATACAACCACACACACCAACAGACACTCCGACCAGACGGTATGGCTGAATGAGTTGAGTGTCCGTCTCCAGTTTTGGTATATAATGGGATTCGAGGGCGCGGATTTGAACCCATTCAAATCCTGAACTAATTACTTAAAATGTTATACTTGTCGTATCTTGGAGCTGAGAGAAATACTCTTGTGAAGCTAAATTGGTTTCAGCATTGCCTATCCAGGAGAGTATCTCAGGCTTGGACCCCTCATGATTGGGAGTTCGGTTCCTAACCTGTCGTTCAGCATGAATATGATAGGGCAAGGACTGGTTAGCTTAGCATCAGGATAATCTGACTGTGTGGGATATCGGGTCATGGTGTTAGCAGCCTGATTTCCCAGTGCGGCAGCATTATTTATTAGGATAGGGCAAGGATTGGTTGGCTCAGTGTCAGGATAATGTGACTGAGTGGGATATCGGGTTATGGTGCTGGCAGCGTGGTCTCCCAGTGGGGCAGCACTATCAAGTTACCATGAGTGCACATTATCACAAGTCAGTACCCGCCCTGATATGACCTTGGATGTTGCCAGGACGTAAAACTCCACCAACCAACCAACGAACAAACACACCAGTTCACCAACTCACGTGACATGCTACGTCTCGCTTGCTCGCTTAAAAGAGTATCTTAATTATTCAGCTTTCCATATTAAATTGCAATCGTGGCACAACAGGAACATGGGGGTGCACGGGGGGTGGGGGTGGCTTGCGCATGCGTTTCGTGAATTATTTGCGTGTGTGCATACACGGTTCATGGTAAACATTTTGTAAAGGTTTAAAATGATTTATTTAGGGAATTGGAGAAAAAGAGTTTGGCTGGACTCCTGCTTGCTCAGCCACCAGGGGCCGTATGCACCAATCGGTGTTAGGGCCGTATCCGCGGCTAAGGTAGCCCCGCACGGCTAAATGTGACAAATCGGTATGCACCAATCGGAGTTAGCGCTAACCCCGGAATTTAACCTAGGCTAAGCTAAACCACTTTTTGATGTGGGGTAAGGGCCTACCTGGTGCGGTTAGTGTGCCTGTATGGGTGTAAATCTATTCAATGCGATCATATTTAACACATTTACATACTCAATAAGTGAAATTTAATCAAATTAACCCTAAAATCGAACTGTTATTAACGCTGCTGGCGCATCAGCGGCGATATTAATAGTGTCGAATCGACGAATGTAAAGTAAACAAATCGCCGCCGCGGCTTCGACGTCAATATCCATACTGTCCAATGTCAACTAAAAATGGCCGCCGCCGCCACTGACGAATCGGCGGCAATATATTAGGCCCAAATCTATTCAATGCTGTCATATTTAACAGAATTACATATGCAAAAAGTGAAATCTTATCAATTTAACCCTAATTTCGAACCATTATTAACGCGCCCGCTGCATTGGCGGTGTTATTCATATCGTCGACTGGAGGGAATTCCCAAATCTATAAATAAACTCACGGTTAGCTATCCGTGGCGGCTAAAACATTGGTGCATACCGATTCACACATTTCTCCAACCCCCCGCTACCCTGAGGTAGGTAACCGCGGCTAGTGCTTAAACTCCGGCTAAGCCTAACACCGATTCGTGCATACGGCCCCTGGTGTGTATATTATATATTGCACGTCAGGGATGTTGGACCTAGTCTGGGGTGGGGGACTCTGGTGGAAGAGCCAACCACACAGCGACAGTGAAGGATGGCGCTCATGTAGTGTGTGTGTGCGTGTGTGACCCTCTTCACACACGCACACACACATTCACATATTCACATACACCCAAACACACATGTACACAAGCACGCGCAAACAGACACATATACTCTCACACTCACACACACTCACTCACACATACAGACACTCACTCGTACACTCACACACACACTCACATATTCAAATACACCCAAACACACATATATACAAGCACGCAGACACTCACACATATACTCTCACACACCCACACACTCACATGCACACATACTCATGCTCACACTCACACACACTCACTCACACACACAGACACTCACACACACGCACTCACATATTCACATACACCCAAACACACATATACACAAGCACACGCAGACTCACGCATATACTCTCACAGTCACACGCTCACATGCACACATACTCATGCTCACAGTCACACTCACATACACTCACTCACACGTACAGACACTCACTCATACACTCACACACACGCAACATACTCACACATACTCACTCATACACTCACACACACGCAACACACTCAAACATACTCACTTACACATACACACTCACATACACACACTCACTCACACACACTCATGCACACACACTCATGCACACACTCACTCACCCTTTCTAACACAGACACACAAACTCACACACACACTGATTACAGTCTCGTTCCGGTATCTCTCAATACCAACTTCCGGTCTCGTATTTCAACGCGGGGGATCACATTACCGAGACTGCGCGAGTGTACAAACAGAGCTGCGCACGGAATCAAACATAGCACTGCCCCCCTCCACATCCCCTGGCGGCGAAGGAGGGAGCCAGTGTGTGAAGGTGGGTGGTGGGTGATGTGGGTGGTGCGCGGGTGATGTGGGTGGTGCGCGGGTGATGTGGGTGGGTGATGTGGGTGGTGGGTGAGTGATGTGGGTGGTGGGCGGGTGATGTGGGTGGTGGGTGATGTGGTGGGCGGGTGATGTGGGTGGTGGGTGAGTGATGTGGTGGGTGAGTGATGTGGGTTGTGGGTGGGTAATGTGGGTAGGTGAGTGATGTGGGTAGGTGAGTGATGTTGGTGGTGTGTGGATGATGTGGGTGGTAGTGGGTGATGTGGGTCTGTGGTGGGTGGATATTGTGGGCGGCGTGTGGGAGATGTGGGTGGTGGGTGACTGGGTTATGGTGGAGGTGGGTTCGTAGGGGCGACTGGGATGGGGAATGAAATGCTCAGACGGATTGACATAGTGGAGGGGAGGGGGGAGGAGAGGATGTGGATGGAAAGGGACGGAGGGGGAGATAGGCCTGGGAATCTGTGGAGGGAATGAGTTGGTGGGGCATGATGGGAAAGCACTGGCGCCTGGGAAGGAGGGCGTGGCGTGGGAGGAAAGCAAGGGGGGAGGGGGTATTGGGAGGTTATGTGGTGGGGGTGGGGGGTGATGGGCCTGCCCTCGCCACCAGCAGAGGTCAATAGGCATTTGTTCACAGCGTGTATGACCACTATACACTTGTTTGTCCTATACTACATCCACACACCTCCAGGCTGAGTGTGGTCTGTGACATTGATACCATAGTCACCAATCCACATACAAAAAAACACATCAACAAAACCATAACTAGCCGTGTGCTTTATTAGTCTTGCAGGTGATAACGGTCAGTTTCAGTTTCTCGGATTATTTCAGTATAATCTGGTAGAACTAGAAGTGGATGTTACGTCCTGGCAACATCTATGATCATATCATTCATTATCAGGTCCGGTACCGTCTTGTGACAGTGTGTACTAATGCTAATTGTGACCTTATAGTGCTGCCCCACTGGGAGACCAGGCTGCTTGCATGCACCTTGACCCAATTTCCAACTCAGTCACATTATCCCGATACTGAGCTAACCAGTCCTTGCCCTATCCTAGTAATGCCACGCACCAGGCTAGGTTGCAACAAGCATCAATTTAGTAAGTCATTGGTTTGACTTGACCACCTTCCATACGGGAAAGCTGTGCTCTTCTGGTACACACCTCCCGTATAAAACCTAAAAACGGCCTTTTTGCGACTAAAGTTGGTTTTTTCGTCAGATCCAGTCTTTAGGTCTATGACCCACTAACACACCTGAGGCTACCGATTCACGACTTAAAAGTCAGGGAATGGAAAAGGTGTAATGGAAGAGGAGGGAATGGAAGAGAGGGAATGGAAGAGGGAGGAATGGAAGAGGGGGAATCAAAAAGTGGGGGAATGGAAGAGGAGGGAACGGAAGAGGGGGGAATAGAAGAGGGGGAATGGAAGCGGGAGAATGGAAGAGGGGAATAGAAGAGGGGTGTCATAGGAGGCGCTCATGCTGGTCTAGTTCAGGCAAATGACGCCAGGCAAATGACGCCTAGTTGCGAAACGGACAGTATATGTGAGCGCCCCAGTCTTTAGCAGTCGGGATATGCGTATTGTCCCCCATTTTCAATTTTTGTCAGGAGTCGGGTCGGGTTGGGTCGCGTCACATCAAGCAGTGAGTTTGAGCAAAGACCCTATAATACTAAGATGGCTCACTCCCTATCTCTCCCATGGTAATGTAAATTTCGCAGTGCACCCTTGTGGTGGGTTTGATCAGCCCAGCTGCTGGTTGGTGTTTCACATGTAAACACATACAATTATATTATACATGAGATAGGTAAGTATGAATACACATCAATATGAAATTGCTATGAACAAATACACATCATCATCAGCATCATCATCAGCATCGCCATCATCACACATCTTTCACATTCATATATACATTTATACATATAATATAGCACCTGTTTAACCAAGAGAACAGCCAGCGCACCAAGTGGTGGGTTTGATCACTTTGATTACACAGTACAGGCTGAGTGAGCCGTCTTAGTATTTATAGGGTCTTTGGTTATAGTGCATGAATGGTATACGGGAGGCGTGTACCAGGCTTTTACCAATTTCGGCCACCACGTCCGGTGGTGGAAGAGCAAGGGGCCCAGTTTGTGGATGGGAAGGCATGCAAGGGATCCAAATAATTTCTGAAGGGAATGGAAGGCGCTATGTGTGGTTGGCGGCGGGCCGGGCACCAGCTAATCCCTACAGACTGCCGAGTGGGAGCCAGGCAATTACCCACTGGACATCAACATTTAAATGAAGGTAGCTTTGGACACCGTATGAGAAATGTGTTCTATTTTGACCAGATATTATCAGTTGTGTGGATATAGTATATATATTCTATTATAAGAATATATAACATATATATGCTGTGTAATTCACAAAGTGCCTATATATCATATATATATTATGAGTCAGCCTCACGAAAATGGGCCAATTGGTGGTTTATTTAAGATGTCGGCGTCACAATTCTTAAAGTGTAGTGCATTTCTTTGTTTTATATAAAATTATCCTAGAAACAAATAAGGTTGTTGTATTTTCTCTACCTTTACATTCAGGATAAATTTAAGGACTTTGCAACACCTCTGTCAATGCTAAACTATAATTATGCCGTTCGACGCCGACATCCAATGCTCGACTCCGACAACTTTAACAGATGTCGGCATCACAATTCTTAAAGTGTAGTGCATTTCTTTGTTTTATATTAAATTATCCTAGAAACAAATAAGGTTGTGTATTTTCTCTACCTTTACATTCAGGATAAATTTAAGGATTTTCAATACCTCTGTCAATGCTGTCAATTATACTGTTCGACGCCGACATCCAATGTTCGATGCCGACAACTGTCACCAATTGGTTTCTTTTCGTGATCCTGACTCATATATGCAAATCTCGGACGTACACATAAATAATATATATGCTATATAATTTATTGTGAATATAAATAAGGGGTATATATATGTTATATATTATATTACGTGAATATAAATGACATATGAATAGTAACATATTTATTTAATCTAAGTAAAATATTATTGAACATAAATAAATAAACTATATATGCCAAATGATCTATTTATTATATGAATGTAAAAACGCACAAATATATATATTATTTAAATTATCTATAATATATACTCTGTATAATCTATATATTCTATATAGTATATATTATTTATATAATGTATGTAGTGTATACAATGTAAATAGCAAAACTATGTATATAAATAAGAAACAGGACAGTATCTGCTATATTAATATAAATAACACACGTATATATGTTATATAATCTATTATTACAGTCTCAGTCACATTATCCTGATACTGATCTAACCAGTCCTTGCCCTATCCTAGTAATACCGCGTAAGAATGGTTGTGGTATGGAGTATATGTGCATGTAAATAACATGAGTACTTGATGTATTCATTAATATGACATGTGTATCACGATTTCGGCCAAATAGTCATGCCCCCACCCAAAAATATGATTCGTCAATATATATAAATATCAATATTTCTCTGGTCCTTTTGTCTATTTATGTACTCCTGTGCATCCATTCGGTATCAATTGTGACCAACTCGCGACCCCCTGAATGCGATCACGAGAAAAAGCTTAATTACTTAACTATCTATCTATTATCTATATATTTGTTTTCCCAGCGGTACAGTAAGTGAGCGCAATGGCCACTGAGGCATGAGCGAGCAGGTGGCGCCATGTCTGGAGGTCACGTGGTACCAGTACATTACCTAATGAGTAGAGATGACAAGCCGATGACATAGTGGGTGGAGAGTAGATGGATCCTCCTCCTAATATTATACTCATATAATGGCTTATGCACCATATATATAACAACATATGATTGATCATATAAAATATCGGATTATTCATTTATGCTATTTATGTATACTCTTTTTTAAACCCATTAACATATATACGGGTATATATATATATATATATATATATATACATATATTTATATATATATATATATATATATTATCTGCGCTAAGTGGTGATAGTAATAATAATAATAATAATAATAACAATAAGGACAAGAGTCATATATGTAAATGGAATGAGTAAATAGATTCTGGCTGGCCTCTAAGACCCCAATCTTTATTAAAGAAAAAATCAGGTAGAAGTGACCAACCGGTGTTAGGACAGGAAGCACTTGCTGACCAGCTGCCTTTGCTTACCTGCCCCAACAAGCAACAGGGCTCCAAGCCACTCTATCTGTACCATAGAACCTTCCAGAATCAGCACACAATAGATTCACCTTCACCGCTTATATAATATTTGAATGAATTTTTTGCACACTGACCCAGCTTCCTTCCCCCCCATATAACGTGCGCACACAAGCATCAAAGAAAGAAAGACAGAAAGAAAGAAAGAGAATAGAAAAAAATCCACACACAGCAAGGGGTCGCCTTATCTCTAATAACACAGCCTCCCAACGTCACGTGTTCTGTATTCAACTCGCATCCCTGCCGCTAGATGTCAGCACTGCACAGATCCCACTATAACCAGGCGGCAGCAGGCCCCATACATTATCAGCGTGCATTGATACGTCCCCCCATAGCCCGTGTTAAGTCCCCCCCCCCCCCCTATCTACAAGTCCCTCCCCACCCCCACACCCCACACCCACAACCCCACACCCCCAACCTATCTACACGTCCCACCTCACCCCCACACCCCACATCCACACACCGCCACCGCCTATCTACACGTCCCTCCCCACCCCCACACCCCACACCCACAACCCCACACCCCCACCGCCTATCTACACGTCCCTCCACACACCCACACCCCACCCCCAAAACCCCACACCCCCACCGCCTATCTACACTCCCCTCCACACCCCCACACCCCACACCCCCACCGCCTATCTACACGTCCCGCCGCACCCCACACGCCACACCCACAACCCCACACACCCACCGCCTATCTAACAAGTCCCTCCCACCCCCACACAGCCTAACACCCACACCCACAACCCCCACACCCCAACGCGCTATCTACAAGTCCTCCCCCACAACCCCACAACCCCCACTCCCACCGCCTTTCTACAAGTCCCTCCCCACCCCCACACCCCACACCCACAACCCCACAACCCCACACCCCCCAACGCCTATCTAACACGCCCTCCCCAAACCCACAACCCCACACCACCCACACCCCCCACCGCCTATCTACACGTCCCTCCCGCACCACCACACCCCCACCCACCCCCCACTTCCACACCCCACCCACCCACACCCACAACCCACACCCAATACAGTCACCCCCACACCCTCACCTCCACCCACACCTCCACCCTACCCCACCCACACCCCCACCGCCTAATCTGCCGGTCCCTCCGCCCCACAACACCCACACCCCAACACCCACCTCACAGTCATATCCCCCACTTCCACCCCCCTCCCCCCACCCACCCACCCACCCCCCAACCGGACGAGGCGGTAACGCAGCCATTCACGCTAGGAACCTCTCCCCATTGGTTGAATAGCGGTGCCAATTCAGGCTGGGTGTGTATATGTGTGTGGGTGTGCGGGGTAGTGGGGGGGTGGGGGGGGGGGGTGCTTAGCCAGGATCTAAAGTTGGCTTAAAGCTGCATAGTCTAAGATGAAAGCATCATATTTTGTTAACCAAGTAACTTAACTTAGCGAAATTTGATCATACGAAATTGATATTGATGCACTTATGAAATGAAATAACACAGTCTGATGAAATCGAAAGCTTAAAATTGTCAAAGCCAAAGCAGTTCTCTAGATCTAATTCGGTACATCTATGTTAGATATGGATGCACTTACTATACTGAGCCAAGTTATTATAACATATTACTCCAGATGCCTATTGTAGTAGACTTTTGGCATGCATGTCAAAACTTTGTCATGGCTGCCAACATTATTTTTGCATGCTTTCACTTCAAATATCTCCAAAGTTTGGGGCTTAAATATAAAATACAAGTCGATTATAATAAGCAATCTAATGTATTTTATATGAGAAAATTACAAAAAAATCTAAACTATGCAACTTTAAACGATCAGCTTAAAAAGGCACCATGACTTATAATAAATAATTTAACTCATCATGCATTTGTAATTTGTATGTAACATTAATGCACAATGAAGGAAGATACAGTTTTAAAGAAAGTACATAATTACTATTTTATATTTAAATTCAAAGCAGAAGGAAGGTAGTTATTAACTTTTTTTTAGCCACAAAAGGGAACTATAGAATTCTTTTTTTAATGTGCCACTTTTGAAGAGTGTGTTTGAGGGGGGGGGGCGGGGGTCTACCTCGTCCCCCCCCCCCCCCCCCTCTAGCTTCGACACTGAGGGTGGGTGAAGAGGTGAAGCAGGTGATGTGCCTTGCAAGTTGCTTTTGGGAAGACCTGATGAATGTGAAAGATGGCCATAACACTGCAGTTTGCATCTCTTTGCGATTGTCAGGAAATCTTTGTGTGGTCCAATTGTCTGCTGGATGTTGACCCAGACTTCCTCATTCGTAACACAGTCTTTGAATTTTGCATTTTCTGATAGCACCTCATTTCCATGGTTTGTATTCTTCTTTGGACCTCTGCTGTCAGGTCCGTGATTCAAAAGCATACAGAATGACGGATATGACAAGGGAGCACATCAGTCGTATCTTGTAGCTTAGAGAAATACTCTTGTTAAACTGAATTGGTTTCAGCCTTGTCAATGCTGCTGTTATCTGTGCTATCCAGTATCTCAGGCGTGGAACGCTCATCACCTGGCGCAGTGGCCGACTCAGTGGACAGTGGGCCTCGTTTGCGTGAGATCGGTAGTTCGGTTCCCGGTCGAGTCAAACCAATGACTTATAAAATTGATACTTGTCGCTTCCAAACCTGGCGCTCGGCATTAATAGGATCGGGCAAGGACTGGTTAGCTTAGTGTCAGGATAATATGCCTTAATAGGATATCAGGTCATGGCACCGGCAGACTGATTTCCCAGTGGGGCAGCACTATAAAATCGCCATGAGTGCGCACTGTCACAAGTCAGTACCCGTCCTGATCTGATCTTAGATGTTCCCAGGATGTAAAACTCCAACAACCAACCAGCGGAACCCTCATCAGTTATAACTGAGTCCAGCAGAGGTACACTTGTATGGTAATACTAATAACCTACCAGTACCAACCCCATCAGGAGGTTATTTGAGCTCCAACACAGTTAGAAGGGCCTCAGTATCCCAGCACTATCTTTACAAGTGTAATCAAAGTTGCATAGTCCGATGGTTTTGAGTTTCTGTCATTTTTCTGAGATGAATATATTAAATTGATTCTCATTGCTTTAGTTTGGAGTAACTTTTATTTTAAATGAATAACTTTTGATATATTTGAAGGGCAAACATGTAACATTAGTTTTGGCAAGCATGCCAAAACCCTGACACCATAGGCTTTAATTGCCTCAGTGTTCCCTTCTATATGGTAACAAATGCTTAATATGTGCATCAGTATCTAAGTTAGATATGTAGAATCAATTCTAGATGATTGTTTTGGTTTGGAAAGGTTTATGCTTCGCTGGACTATGCAGCTGTAATACATTTAATATTTCTGGAATTTATACATTTTGCAAGGCTTTACCTATAACTAATACTCATAACATAATTACAAGTCAAAACCAAGTGCACCCTGTTCTTCAATGATTATCAGTATTTGTAACTATCTCATCTTCCCAGCCGGTGGAGAGATGCTATGAGTATTTGACATGGAAATATTCCATTAGTCCCATTCGCTCCTTCAAATACAAATAAAATCCAATTTGAACGCAAGTGCTTCAATTACACACGGACCACTTTCCACATTCCATTTGATTTGATGTCCATTACATAGGCTACTAAACGTACCAACAGATCTATCTGCTACTGAAATGCAGACAATCAAATAACTTATCAGCAGCTACTGCTTGGTAAGACAACACCAACACTACAGCTGGCCAGCATTGAAAACAAGCCTGGTTACCCGGGCTTACATGCTATGGACAGTATAAATACAGCCTCAATTAAAAAATATAAAATAAAAAATATAAAAAATGTCCACCCCCGACCGAGTCAAGCGATGAATTACCAAATTTGTACTTGTCGCTACCTAGCCCCGCGCTCAGTATTGACTCAGTTGGGCAAGAACTGGCTTGACCGGTATCGGGATAATGTGATCTGAGTGGGATATTGAGTTATAGTCCCAATAGCCTGGTATCCCAGTACGGCAGCACTAGAAAGTCGGCATGATGAGTGTGCCCAAGTCTGTACATATATATATATTTTACCTCGGTATGCCGCCTCTGGCTAGCCGTAGGCTAGGGAGAAGGAAGCACATCCGGGTCCAGCAATTAGCATAAGTAACTCACAACGGGAGGACGTTTGTGAGTTGCTCCACAGGATTTATCTACTACTACTGCTTTTATCCAAAAGTAAGTACTGTTTTCTTCGATAACTTTGTTTATCATGCTCTATAGCATCTTTTTATGAAAGTTCAGAACTTTCTTCAGTCCTGTTTGGACTTTGTACGTTTTTTAACTTACGGATAGAACATTGCGTGCCGCTGGCACAAACGAAACCGATACTGAGTTCTATCGACACCTGTTTTTCAGACAGGGAGAAATGGCAACCCGAGTTGCTCATTTCCTAAGAAAAGTCTCCCGGATCCTAATAGAGGATGATGTTGGGGATGCTTCTGGGTGTTTTTTATAAACACCCCTGACCGGTTTAAGGCGAACCTCCGAGTTTCGTAATATTTTCTCCAACTTGTTGGCGCTGTAGCCACAGGTGGGAGAAGTGTACGGAACAGAGAGAGGGGCCGATCTCACGATCGATGCCCTCCGTTTGGTTGGTTTCGTTACCACACACCTACGGCAAATTTAGCTTCACGCCTGTACTGACACGTTGCAAAACACGTTCTCTGTACCATGTTCCTCAACCCAGTTTACTGGCTTACACTTGTGTAGTTGAGATGATTCCGGGTTAGTAACGCTTTGGTTTCGTTACAGTTCCCGATGGCCACTCGCCGGAATAAGCCGCCCGCTGCAGCGGTGGGTGTCCCCCCGACGGATTACGATTCGTCTCCACCGGCTACGGCTCCGCCGTCCCCACATCCTGGGGCTCATGCCTCGGATCAAGACAGTGATCACGCCCCTCAACCAGTGGGGTGGGAGGCGAAAATGGCGGAGATGATGGAGGAGAAGATGCGCCTTTTCCAGGCGCAGACCTTTCCAGATCCTTCCCAAATCCCTGATGAGGATTGGGAAGACTTTTCTGAGGACGAAGAGGACACGCTTTCGGCACCTGAGGTTCCGAAACCGAAAGCGCGGGGCAAGAAACGCCGCCCAGTGAGCAGTTCTGGTGACGAGTTCACAAAGAAAGCGAACTCTAAGCGCTCCAAAAAGTCCAAAAAGAAGAAGAAGAAGAAGAAGAAGGACTCTTCTTCAGACTCGTCGTCCGACTCTTCTTCCACCGAGTCGGATTCCGACACGGAACGAGCGGGTGTCTACGCCAAAATAGGCGTTAAAGCTGGCAAGAAAATTGTCAAAAAGAAAGCTCAGAAAGTGCGCACCACTACCATGATGCGCAAAACGGTGAATAGCCATTTCACTACGTTTAAACCGATCGAAGTCATCAACAAGTTGACTGAGCAGATTTCAGGAGTTAAGGGCATTCCTGCTTCGGTTTTCAAAGAGATGGATTCCGGCATTCATCTTTCCGACGAACGCCGTCGTTATGAAACTTCCCTCTGCCTGATCCATAAGGCAGTTTTGGGTGCCTTGACGTCTGTTATCCCTGTGGCTAACAGGATGCAGACAGAGAACAAGTTCTCGTCTTTGGCGCGGGTTATGGACCGGGGCATAGCTTTGTTAGCAGCCGCTAGTAACTACATGACCCATCGGAGATTTGAAAACGTTTTCAAATCGGTCACCACAGATGCCGGAAAAGAGGTTGCCCGCTCGAACAAGGTAACGGACCATGATGGTAAGGAATACACCGTGTATTCCGGACCTACCCCTATCAAGAGCAAACCCCTAGATAAATCCAAGATGTTTGGGGGTCAGCTAGCTTACCTGTACAAACAGGTAGAGGTCGACTACAAGAGTGCTAAAAACACTGAAGCAAAGAGTCGTCGCTTCCAAAACCCAGCAGGGTTCAGAAAGTCTAGGACGGATTTTCGATTCCGCAGAGGAGGAAGGCCGTTCAGGGGCGGACCGTCCTTCCAGTTCAACCAGCGAGGAAGGGGCCGAGGCGACAGGCCGGCCTCAAACTGGAACGACAACCGCGGCTACAAGAGGGATTTCGTTCCCAAGCCCCAGTTCCCGAAACAAGGGAACAAGTAGAGATTTCCACACAAACAGTGCAGCCTCCTGACCCTACAATGGTCACGGAGGAAACTCAAACTGAAGTAAGCCTTTTTCAAGCAGGGAATGTTTCTAATTGTTTACATCAATGGCAACAGTTAACCACTAATCCAGAGGTCCTGAATATTGTTAAAGGCATTCACATCCCTTTCACACAATTGCCTATACAAAAGAGAGCGCCTTTTCCGTATCAGTTTAATTCACTAGAAAAATCTCAGCTAGATCACCAGGTTCTACTGTTTGAGTCTAAGGGCATTGTCAACAGAGTTGAACATACTGAAGGGGAATATATTTCCAATATCTTCTCTACTCCTAAACCTGATGGTTCAATCCGAATGATTTTAGATTTAACTCAGTTGAATGAAATCATTGAATACAAACATTTCAAAATGTTTTCTTTAGAAACAGCTCGTGATTTAATTACCCCAGGGTGTTGGCTAGCGAGTGTTGATTTAAGGGATGCGTACTACACCGTTCCTATTCACCAGACAGATCGGAAATACCTACGTTTTCTCTGGAATGGCCAACTTTTTGAATTTACATGTTTACCTAATGGTTTTGCCTGCGCACCGCGTCTGTTTACTAAGTTGTTGAAACCAATTTTTGCACACATGGCAAAATTGGGGCATTGTATGTTTCCATACATAGATGATTCTTTTATTATGGGCCAATCTTTCACGCAATGTGAACTCGCTGTTACAGATTTATGCAACATTTTCACCAAATTGGGTTTCTTCATACATAACAAGAAATCATTTTTTTCTCCTACTCAGGAGCTTAAGTGTCTCGGGTTCATTCTGAACACCACGGCTATGACCGTTTCGCTTACACGCCAAAAGAAAGATAAGCTTTACCGCACAGCGATACAGCTGTTAGACACTTCTAGGCCAAAGATTAGACAGGTCGCGGTCCTTATCGGGGTCATGGTTTCGTATAGTCCAGCAATTCTATACGGAGCGGCACACATAAAATCCCTCGAAATTGATAAAAATTTGGCGCTGGCCCGCGCAAAGGGAAACTTTGAAAAGACCATGTTTATTTCGGAGAACGGCCTAGCCGACATTGATTGGTGGCTAAACCACTTTGACCATTCCCCCAATCCCATTAGAATGGGAGAGCCTGACACTACCGTTACCACTGACGCGTCTCTCCAAGGGTGGGGAGCACATCAAAATGATGTAGCAACGGGAGGAAGATGGCTAGAATCGGAACTCCCCGATCATATTAACGTTCTAGAACTAAGGGCCATTTACTTGGGATTAACCAGTCTATTAAAAATACCCAAAAATAATGTACGTATCCTCACGGATAACACCACAGCTATGGCTTATGTCAGAAATATGGGATGTACAAAATCGATTAAATGTAATGCAATGGCACTTCTCATTTGGAACTGGGCTCAAACCTTTGATGTCTGGTTAACTGTTAATCACATTCCAGGCACACAAAATTGTCTAGCTGACAAGATGAGTCGCCAGTTCCATGATCACTTAGAGTTGTCACTTAATCCATCCATTTTCAAACACATTTGTCACACATGGGGTTCACCTCAGATCGATTTGTTCGCTTCGCGTAATAACTTTAAAATTCCAAAATATGTTTCGTGGCACCCGGAACCCAATGCTTGGCACATTGATGCCTTCTCCCTAAAGTGGCGACATCATTTCTTTTACATTTTCCCCCCCTTTACTATCATTAGCAAAGTCGCCATAAAGATTCAAATGGATGGGACACACGCCATACTCATCGTCCCCGAGTGGCACACGCAACCGTGGCTACCGACGTTACTAGCCACAGCCAAAAGCAGCCTTCGCTTCCCAAGATTCCGAGGAAACCTCAAACATCAGGGACCACTAGAACGCCACGGAAACGTGTCGACAACTCCGTTAGTGGCATTCCTTTTTTAAATAAATATTTAGAACAGTTTGGCTTAGACAAAATTACACAACAGCGTTTGGTTGATGATGCGTGGAGAAAAGGAACGGTGAAAATGTATACTACGTATTTAAAGAAATGGGGTATTTATTGCCTGCTTAAGAAAGTCAAGCCAATGACTCCCACAGTATCCCAGGTAGGACTCTTCCTACGTTACCTAGAGGACGAAGGCCTAGGATATGGCGCTATTAACGCTGCCAGATGTGCTCTGTCGATAATCCTACCGCGGGTTAATGGACAAACAATGGGTAAACACCATG